>PVKM010040045.1:0-13542 GCA_004027735.1 Carollia perspicillata | reverse complement strand
TTTTTTTTTAATCTGGTGTGATATTTCTGCGATTATCCTTGTTTCTACATGGTGGGAGAAAATAATTTAAACAATCAATTCAGTCAACTGGAGTAAGCATAGAATTAAATCCTGAGGAGGAAAGCCCCTTAACTGCAGGGTGAGTGGCACCAAAGGAGTATTCCTCACGCAAGGTTTGTTTTTGTCCTCCGACAGAAACCCTGCACTTTCTGAAACTTGCCCAGATGAAAATACTTGTTTATGCAACTACGAGAATTTGTAAGGATTAAAGAAAACTTCATTTGTTGCAATCCATCTTTCAGGTGGGCGGTAAAGCAAAACACAACCTTTCTAAACGAGCCTCAAGTAACAAATCCTGAGTAGGTTTGTACATGCCAAAGAGTTCAGAGGGCTTCATCAGACGCGGCTTGAGAGACTCGCTCACACCTTCTAATAGTGCCTCTATTGGAAAGGCCTGCGAGGGAAAGCTGTCCCGGCTTCTCCCACGGCGAACGCTGCTGCGTGGGCAGCTCCACACAGCATTGGCCGCCTGCAGTGAGTCCAGCACCACGCACGGCCTCTTCCAGCCGGAGCCCCGAAGCGGGCAGTGCCTGCTGCTGGCCACTCGGGGGCTGTCAAGGCATCGGCGCGGCCGCGAAAAGGCTCACAGTCTAACGAAAACATGGACTTTTCGTGCGAGGAAATAACCTGCCTGTTTGATTTTCATTCCGGATTGATCTCAGTTCAATCTCGTTTCGCTCGGCGGTGGAGGAGCTGCCGCCGCCTCGCGCGCCCTGCACGCGCAGCCTCAGCTCCGGCCTCGGCTCAGCCGGAGCAATGACGGCGCTTTACCTCCAGGAGGCGGAGGCCGCTCACCTCCCGCCTGGAGGGCTCCCCTCTGGGGCGCGCAGGCTGGCTAGGGAAACGCGACCTTTACGACCTCGCCTCTGAGATCGGTAGCCGAGGAAGAGGAATCGGAGAAATTCTCAGGGAAGGGAGGCCAGAGACAGCCGCCAGCCGCTGTCCTGCCGCCCCGGACACAGTAGCGTTCCCCTCTCCCCCTTCGCCCGCGCGGCCCTCCCCGGTCTTTCCCGGGTTTCCTCACGAGTCCGCCAACAATCTGGGCGCAGAACTCCACACGGCAGAAGTCGCTGCCTGAACAGGCGAGCTGTTACCACCCCCTCGACTACGTTTTCCTTCTTCACTACTCATAGTCCTCGCAGACAACAATTTGATCAGTTTTCCAATAGTTTCAGAGTTGGGCGTCTCTTCCACAATCTCACCCGACCGGCGTCTGCACCCGTTGCGGAGTGCGGGCGGCAGAGCCCTCACGCTCTGCCCTCGGGACCACCCAAACGAACCCTCCCCTATTCCCAGTCGCGGCGCGGGCAGAAGCGGGTGTCTGCACAGAGCCGGAGCGAGGCTGTAGCGTGGCCCGGGGAGAGCGCAGACTCCGGACCGTGGGGCCTGATGGCAGCGTGGGAGGCGAGGCGGGAATGGGGCTGAACCCCGAGGCAAAGACCCCGCAGCATTGGGAGTTGTTCTGGCTGTAAAAGGGCGAGCACTGTCACTCTTCCTGCTGACTTTATGCATTCCTCATTTGATCCTTTGTGAGGGCGGCCTCCCCTCCCCGCCCGCCCCCCGCCTCCCGCTGCAGGAGCCCGGGCTGTGGGCGGCTGGAGTGCGCCGCCTGGGATTGCAGCCTCCCGGGGCTCCCGGCTCGCCCCGCCGTTTCCCGCGGCTCCGCGAGCCCAGACGTTCACCCGAACGACTTCCGGCTGCATCTCGTTAGCGGCTGCTCAGCGATTCGGAACAAATTCGCCAGCGTTTTAACAGGTAGAAAGCCGAGACGCGTTTTCTTTCATTCGTTTTTTTTCTTTCTTTCTTTCTTTTTTTACAGTAACCTGCAGTTTCTATCTGGAGGGTCAAAGAAGAATCCACGACCTCTTCATTGTGTTTAATCTAGGAATTTTAAATGGGGTTTCTCAGAATTTAAACGTGGTCCACCTAATTGGTAATCAATCGCGAAGTCTTCCGAAATAGCCCCTTTCCTTTTTATGTAATGAGAGACCGAAAGAAGCTCTTGCTTTTCTACGGTACAGTCTGTATTCATTCATATTCTCTCCCTCTCCCCCTCTCTCCCCCTTCCCCCCTCTCTCCTCTCTCCTCTGCCGCCCTCTCGTCCCCATCCTCCGTCTGCCCCCTTCCCCTCTCCCCCTCTCTCCTGCGCGTGTGCGTGCGTTTTCTTTCATTTGTCTCATTGGGAAACTCGTTTAGGGCCTCTGAAAAGTGAGGAGATGCTCAGATCTGATTTCCCACGTATTCCTACTTGCAGCGTCAAATAATGTCCGGAAACGTTGCCAGCAGATAAATACGAGAATATTATTTTGAAGAAGCAGTTAACCCCTGCGAAAATATAAGGCGCCAGAGGAAAGGTGAGCCTGGAAAACAAGGAAGCCCTTCGCGTTCGCTGGTGGAGGAAAGAGCTATCTGGGGACGGACTGAAGGTGGGGTTCCAGTCCCCACACTTCAGCACCGAAGGGGATGGACAGCGTCTCCAGGGTGGACTGCAGCCACAGGGACACGACGGAGCTGCCACTGCCGCTGTCCTTGCTGCCACTGTCGTTGCCACGGGCAGCTGGGTTTCCTACTTCTCGAAGCTAAAAGGCGGTGCCTCCTAATAACCCCTCGTCCCCACTGCCCTTCCTTAATAGACAAAAAATAACCCTTCTTATCCACCTGCTACACCTACCGTACTCGGTTCTGAGAAGTACTTTTGTTCCACAGATTAAACTCAGCAGCAACTTCAAGAATAATTTTCTACAGGGGCCTGGGAAAAATGCAAGCAGAAGAGTGAAGTCAAAGTTCTTAGAGGCTCTGAGAAATCATGGGCTCTGCAATAGGAGCTGAAATGCTCAAAGGCCCTCACTTTTTGAAATAAACAATGTTCATGAGAGGATTGCAACTGTTTTTCGATATAGCTTTGTGAGTGGAGTCGAGAACTGCTCAAAATCCTACATCTGAGAAACTAAAAGACTTCTACTTTTTTTACTTGGCAGGTAAGTGATAATACTAGTTTTCTGCTTATTTACAACTCTAAATTTTTTTTCAAGAATTTAATAGAAAGATTAAACATAGTATTATTTTTCCTTGCGGATTAAGAACATAATTTCATTTTAAAATGATTATTCTTGCATCATGATCTTAGGAAATCTCTTGCCTAATAACATAGTTGAGTATTTTAATTTTTGAAGTACCTTATATGACAATAATATGAAAAAATATTGTATATACTGGCTTATATAATTATAGTGAAGTCTCAGTGTGATATTTTTACATTGCTTATCTACCAAATTTTTAAATTTGTGTAGGTCTCAGTTTTCCAAAAAGTAATACAATCTGGTATTTTGTTAAGAGGTTTTTTTTTTTTTTTTGGTCTTATGAATGTAGTTTAAAGTGATCTTGTCTGTGTTGCATAGTATGCAAGATTCAAAGTTACAAGTAGATGGTGTGATCACACCTTCTACCATATTTTAGCTGATTATAATTTGTGAAACAATACACAGGAGCAAACACATGTATGAATACACACCTGATCCCTCTCTCTACTTGAATCCCCAAGTATACCTACACCTGTGGAGTCTTAACTAAAGAAATACACATTTTTTTCTTAGCATGATCTTTCCTGCCTTTTAAAGCTTAAGACTGCTTGCTCAAATCACATCTTCCATAAAGCGGAAGTGAGGAGCTTTAGTGTGTCATTTTTAGGAGAGCTGGATTTTAATAGCATTCTGACTTCTTAGTTCTACAAAATAAATTTGTCACTGAAATCCAAAAAAGTTGCAGGGGAAAATAGGTTCTTGACAAACCATAAACTTTAAAGTGTTCATTAAATCTGTTTTCTGTTGATTCTTATTTTTGGAGTCTTCTGCTGGAGCTTTAAAACTACCATCTTTCACAGTGACCTTGATAAGCATTCTGCTTTAATAAAAAGGTTTCACTGGGTAAAGGCAGTTACACAAATTTATAGCCTATGCCTGACATTTTACTAAGAGCTCAATCAATTCCAATGCACACATTCAGTTCTGTGGAGAGTATTGACTTGCAGGAATGGACTTTTCCAATCCTGTAAGCACATATTATACTATATGCATAACCAACACCGCGGAAAGAGGTTACTCCCTTCAAAAATTATAGTTCCTTAGGTTTTTTTTTCATTTAATTTTATAGGTCATATCTAACTGATAGTGAAATGCTCCTGATATGTATCCATACATACGCTCTTTCTCAATTGCAGCATAAAAATCCTCTGAGACTGTTAAGATGCTATTTGTTGGTGGGCTGATGGGCTGATGATACTTGTTTTGCATTGGATGAGAGTAGCAATTACACTCTGAGGAAAAAATCATACTTAACTGTCATTTACCACTTATCATGAACCTGCTTGCTTAGCAGAAAGGAAGCAGAGGCATCTATGTCATTGAGCAGCTTGGGGGCTATGTTGCCCTATATAGGTCAGAAATGATCATCTGAGGAGGAGAAAATGTACCATTGATTTGGATTCCTTCCTAGGAGACCTATGATGTGCTCCTGACACAACCTGACTTTTTTTCTAGTCTTAGAGATACGAAGGTGAAATTACCTCATGGAATAATTAACAATGCTTTAAGAGATGTACAGCACATTTTTAGATAGATACTTTGGTTGTCAGTTAATTAACATGGGCTCTCATGGCTGGATCTCATGAAATAAAAGCAGAGAATGTGTTATAGGAAGCATTCCTATGGGTATGTGGCTGCAGTTACCTTCTTAGTGGTAAAGAGGGCAGGCTTTCTCTGTGTGTGACTGAAACTGCACAAAGTAAAAGTACCTTTGCCTAATCCCTTTGGAGATTTAGTTTTAGAAATAAATAACTCTAATTCACCGTTCCAAGCTCAGGCAAAGTGCATGGAGCTCATAACAATCCTTATTTCTGAGGAAATGTTATTACATTGAGATGGAGTTTTGTAAATTAATTTAATGCCTACCTAAATGCTAATTTCTATCTGCCCCCACTCCCAAGCTCCCCCAAAGGAGTGGCTGGGTTAAGGGAACCTAACATTTTTCCACAGGATTACCTTGTCTTTAAAGAAGAATCAGTGCTTTATTCTGGGATACTCATATCCCAGTAAAGGAAACTGTTTGTTTGATAGCTATTTTGGTCCATTAGGGAAAACAGATGCATAAGGTTTGCAGAGTACTAGACACAATAAGTAAATATCCCCTCCCCTGGTGAGGCCAGTGGTGGGGGGTGGGGGAGGAACTGTTTTGTTGGTAAAAGGTTGCTTACATTTGAGTCTCAAAGGAAAAAAAGTAAAATAGGATTGTATAAACAGGAAAATGTAAAGTGAATATAGGACCAGAGGATAATTAGAAATGAGCCCTAGAATCTGATCTGTTGCTTTTTTCTTTTAACAAGAAATGGTATGTGGAGAGTAGAACAGAGAGTTCCGACCTGAATCTCTAAATAGTATTATTATAGTATTATAAAAACACCTTTGTTTAACTTTTTGTGTAAACCTTCTGAATATTAATCAGATATTCTAATGTAATTATTGATACCTATAGATTATATTGGATTTGAATGTCCAGAGTTTGCCTTAGGAAGTGTTTTCTTGGGTTTGAATTGTGTATATCAAAAAATGTAAAAGTATGAGATGATTTTTATTGAAATTTAAGAAGGCCCTCTGTAATTGACTTTTATTTTTGTATCATTTTTAAAGATGTAAATTCCAGGCAAGAAACCTTTTTATTCACCCAGTTCTAGCAAGCAAGGTAAAAGCTACTACTGAAGAAAAGTATGTTGTAAATTGGAAATTATTTTTATAATCACCCCAGCTCTCTAGAAACATGTACAGTGAGTCATAGAATGGCATACAAATGGAGAAAGACTTCTTGTTTAATATTTTCTTCCTGTTTAGGTGAATGAGTTATACATGGTGTGTATTGAAAGAGACATTCTGCAGTATATGCATGAAATATATCATGTATCATGATAGAGTAGAACAAGTAGTGTTTGACAGTCAAAAGATTAAGATTCTTGAATGCTTGTCCTTAGATCTTGGACAAGTCACTCCACCCAATGAAATCTAACTTTTCTTTTGTAAAAGGGGATACTAAGGGTACCAATTAAGGCACAATCCTAATATGGTGACACCTAAACATTTGTGGCAGGAATGAACAAATACCTACTATTTGGAATATGGGAAAGTCTCAACATAATGCTTTGAGAGTGTTTTTGGAAACGTACGTGCTATATCTTTGAGTTATAAGTAATCTCCAATAGCATTCATTTCTTTCCTCATCAAAAACTTCCCTGCTGATAACAACATTGTGGACATGCCTCTTATATTTAAGAACTTTCAGTATAGAGAATATAATTTTTGTGTTAATTCAGCATCAATTTTCTAAATATCTTAATGGAATAAATATTTCAATGCAGGTAGAAACTGGTTTAAAATATTTATTGTTCAAAATTCACAACAAAGTGATCAACATGACCCAAGTTTATTTTCATTACTTTAATTTTGACCTTAAATGAATCAGTCACTCTTTTGTGTCATAATTTTCTGGTCTGTAAAGAATAATAATATTTTTATTAGGTATATCAACATGGAAATCCAGAGAATTAAATTCACTTTAAAACTCAAAACCTGAAAACATAACCAGAAAGAAAGCATTTTGGATTTGATTTTCGCTAGTGAGGCTGAAGTGTGGATAACATGGTCCTGACCTATGGTAATACCTTGGAAATGCTGTAAAGATATAGTGTTTATTTAATGCAGAGCTTAGATTCTATTCATAGATGTCAAGAAATCTCAAACAACATCTTATTTCTTACTTTTTCGTCAGTTGGAGTTTTAAAAGTGACTATGATTTTTTAAATGTAATGTTTAAACATTTAGTCTGTGTAGTTTTATATAGTATCACCAAGCATATACAGGTAGTATGTTTAGGAAACTTAAATTATTGTATAGTCATATTATTTGAGTGCCAGAGGTAGAAAATTATTATAATTACCTAGCGATACAATTTTGAGATTTTTTTTTGTTTTGTCATCACTTATCCAAAAAAAAGAAAAAGAAAAAGAAAATAGGAAAGAAATAACAAAGGATAAAAGAGAAAAAAGCAGGATGTGAATGTTCATCAAAATAATATTATGTGACTCAAAAACATCATCTTTGTCTTTATAATTGTGAAGCTCATTCAGCACATTTTACACACTCAGTGTCAGAAAATGATCTTAGATTTACATGAATTTTGTCTTCAAATTCTCAACAAAGCTAAAGTAATATTTATTTTTAAATGAAAGAATCATTAAATAGGCTCATTAACATAGAGGCTAATTCTTTATCACTTCAGTATGCTTAATGTACATACTTGCATACCTTTTTAATAGTAAAATTTGTGAAATAGTTACAACTACATTTATACATAACAAATATATTCATTTACCCAATTTCAAATAGCTGAAGATTTAGTTTTTTAAATTCACTTACTTAAATTCACTGAATATTTTAGCAGAAAGCAGGAATCTTTTAGAAATGGTATCAGAATTTAAATGATAATATGTTATCATATAAAACTATTGAATAATACATTGTCTTTGAGCCTTCTCAAAGGGACTCAGGGTGAGAAATAACTAGGTATCCAGGGTCATGGAATATAAAAGTCCATAAGTAAACAGCATTGTGTGGTTAAAATACTTGAAGTATTTACTAATTCTCTTAGAATCAAATATGGTTTCTCATCAACTAAAAATGTAATCTTAAGTATATCACTTTGTCTTAATTTAATAGCTCATCTGTTTTCTTGATTACCTTCTGAGGCAGGAGCAGAGATCAGGGCTGGGTGGAAAGGGGCAAAGGAGAGAGAATAGAAAATATCTGTATTAGTGTCAACAATAAAAAAAGAAAAAGAAAACAGCAAATAAAAATCTATACATTTAGTTGAGTTCAGAAACCTTTCTTCTGCTTTCCTCTCTCATAAATGTTCCCATACTCTTATGGTGGGAAGTACATGAGATTTAGGATCACAGAGATTTTGAATTTGAATTCTGGTTTAGAGACTGACTAACTATACAAACCTGGACAAGAGATGTAAACTCTCTGAGTCTCTTTATTGTTGTATGTGAAATGAAAGAAAATTCCCCCTCCATATGCAGTTGGGAACAGTTAATATAACAGGGTATAGAGAATGGCTAGTGCATTGCCCATAAACAGCAGGAAACTGGTCAAGTTGCTGTTATTACTTAGCTTTTTAGGCCAGTCTACATGCTATGGCTCTGACTGTCCCATAGTTGTTCTATTTAATTTTCTCAGATAAAATCCCTTTATTATATATTGTCTTCCAAACATACTATACTCACGTCTAGTAGTTCTTTTCTTTATGCTTTATCCTAGATTGTTTCCTTTTTTGTTTAGTTATCCAAATCTGTGTTTCTTTGCATAGATTGTACATTCAAGTGCCTACAGGGCTCAGGGAGGTCAAGGAATGAGTGTGACTTGTCAGTCGGACCTGTATCAAACGGGAGCCCCAAGAGGGTTCCTTGTCTCTCACCTTGATCCAGTTAGAGCACAGGTGGTGAACACAAGTCCTGTGGGCAGGTGGAATCCCGCCCTCCTCCTTGTTTTAATCTGGCCCAGCACCTTGTTTCTGCCCAGTGGTGGCATCCAGCTCTCACTTAACTGTTAAGGAGTAGTTACATTTATACAGTCCTAAAATTACATTCTGCCCTTGGAAGGCAACTGTGAGGCTGATACGGCCTCCAGTGAAAATGAGTTTGACTCCCCTGAATTAGAGCAAAACCTAAGAACTAAAAATGAGATTTGTGAAATGTCATTTTTGTCTAATTTGATTTTTTAAATTTTTCATGTAGCAAAACAACTATAAACTGGACTCAATGCACAGGGTGCCTTCTGTGTCCTATAGCCTGCAGAACCATTGCTTTTCTGATTTCAGTGCATTTGTTAAAAATAAAACTGACATAGTTAGTCAGTGGCTTTTTCCAGTCTTCTCTGTCTTTCTCTAAAGATGGGAGCATAAACAATGACTTGGCAAAAAAACCCTCATCTTAATGTCTTTAGAAATTTCCAAGAAATAAGTTTTAAAAAATATTGAGTGACTGAGATAAAATAGTTCATTCCTTTGAATGGTCAAAAATATTGTGAGGAAAGATAGTCCATAGAATAAATAGGAGTGAAGATAAATCAACATTCCACAATGTGTTTTATTACAGTATCTCTTTCTACCAATTACATTATTTTGGGTAATAATGCAAAAATATTGACAAATGCCAAAAAATTTTAAATGAAACTGTTTTGAGAAATAAGAAACTCTATTACACACAATTAATTTTTTTCTGTGAAAAATTAATTTTTTTAAATCTTATCCAAACTTTATTTTTCTGAACTTTTTTGAATATGTATAAAAGAAGTGTAATCATAGAATGAATAATTGAATAGAGCCTAGAAATTTACATTATTTATACAAGCATTTAAAGCCCCCAATAAGCTATTTTCTATTGAACAGAGTAAACAGAACTCCAAATAAATGCAGTTTCTTCTTTCCATGTGTAGTTTTAGAATATAAGAGCCTTACTTCAGTGTGCTTAGTTGAGCCAAATCACTGTGCTTTTACAGGTTTATCAAGAATACATATTAAGAGATTGAATCCTAGGAGCAGGATGGAACTCAAATAGATAAAAGTTCTAAGTATTGATCTAAGACTATATTATAACTATTCTTAATGAAAGTTGAACACTTGGAACAAGGCTGATATGTGGCCAAAAAAAAAAAAGTTTGGCATCGGATGAATTACTTAGCATTTCTTTTTATAAAGAATAAAAGCTCTCTGGCTTCTAACAAAGAGTTTGTGAGCTGTATGGCAGTATTTTGAACAAGGAGATCATTTATAAACGCAGTCTTTATATTTAGGAAATGATTACAGGATGCAGCTGCAGGTTTACTGACTTTTAATAAAGTAAGTTATAAAGTGAATTAGCAATGAATGTTTAACAGATAATACTAATTCAACACATTATAGAACATCATTAGATCTATCTATTAGATTGTTAAAACAATATATGGGCTTCTGTAATATCAGTGATTTTGAAATATTCTGGGATAGTTTAAAAGAAAGTTCAAAGTACATTAAATTTTAATGAATGGGATTAGTGTATCTACTAGCTCTGGATAGCTGATACAATTTTATTTATTTAATAAAGTAAAGAAACTGAAAGCTTCTTAGATTTCTTCAGTATATAGAATTATGAAGCAAGCTCATGTGAAGATATATTTCAACTATTTTAAATTTTTAAGTCTTTCATAAATAAAAATGAATTTTACTTTATAGAAAAAAGTTTGTTAGAAATGATCTGTATGTAACACTTGCTTTGCTGACATTGCCAAAATTCTCAATTTCAATGTCAAGTGGTCAGAATACTGATGAACAGAAGCAAACACAACTCATAACTCAACAGTGTCTTTTGTACAGATATTTTTGGACTGCCTCAGCATGCAGAATAGATTACTTTTCAGTAACCTATTTTTTCAGCATAGATTACTTTTCAGTATAGATTACTTTTCTTCAGTATAGATTACTTTTAAATACTAAGCTTAGTCTCTGACCTCAAGAAGGCCAGACTCTAACAATGACAAAGCAAAGATATCTGCAATAGAATCCTAATGTTATTATGAGGTAGTGCTGGAAAAATACTTACATATTATTAGGTTAGGAAGCTGACTCTCAGAAAATTTCTGAAATTTGTCAAAGGATTCCAATTTAGTTTATGACTGAGTTGAAATAGAACTGTAAATTATGGTTTAATCAATGATACTCTAAGAAAAGTAAAGGATAATTGAATATCATTCAATGAATATCTCCGTATTGAATCATAGTTCAGGGTAAACAAGCAACCTACAATGTTAAGAAGGTAGAGAAGGTGTAAGTTTTAAGCCTTCCAAAATTTCAATCAAGTGTGATTGAATGTCCATCTTAGATGCAGTTAGGGATAGCAATACTGTATATTTGGATAATCATTTTTTCAACTTTATATTTATTTTTAAGTAATTATGGATTCAAAAAGTTTCAGAGATTGTTTCTTGTGAAACCTCCACTCATCTTCCCACCAATGTTAACATCTTACATAGTAATAGTACAGTAATATAACCAAGAATTTATATTGAGACAACATTGTTGAATAGACTATAAATGTTTTTTTAAGTTCTTCAATTTTTATCTGGTTGTATGTGTATATGTAATTGTATGTACTTCATGCCATGTGTAGATTCACATAATCACCATTACAATCAAAATAGAGAATAGTTTTATTGCCACAACAGAACTTCCTTGTTCTAGTCCTTAGTATTGTGGCCTGGCAACCACAAATCCATTCTCCATCTCTAGAGTTTTGTTATTTTGAGAATTTTATGTAAACAGTAGCATACAGTATATGACCTTTCAGTGGCTTTTTTTTTTCCCACTGAGCATAAGGCTTTTGAGATCCACTGAAGTTGTTTATTATGTCAGTTTATTTATTTTAGTTGTTAAATATTATTCCATGGTATGAATATACTACTTTGTTGGCCTGTCTACCTTTGAAGAACATTTTGGTTGTTTCCAGTACGGGCTAACATGAACAATGGTGTTTTGAACATTCAAATATAGGTCATTTACTATGCAGTAATAGATAACAAGAATATCTTCCTATAAATACACTGAACACTAAACAGAATATGGCCATAATATATGCTGACCAAGTAGCACTGCATTGTATAAATGGCCCATAGTTATTTTATCCACTCATCTACTGATGGACACTTGGGCTACTTCCATAAAGCAGGCAACATACTGCAGAAAACAAAAGATTTTGGACAAATAATATAGTTTTAAACTCTGGAATTTCACTGATGAATGATTTTTTATACTAGTTACCTTTGCTCTCTGAGCACCAGGTATAAAACAATTTTGTCTCTAAGAATTAATGTGAAAGTTGAAACAATTCAGTAATGCTCCCACATAATTACTGATTTTTCTAAGAAGACATTTTAGTTAATGCCATATTTACCTGATTTTATAATCTTCTACATGTTCCATAGCAAAATGTAATGATATGGACATGCAAATTAAAATCTACACACAACATACACAAATATAAACATTTACAGTTTATGATATTTAGAAGTTCACATATTCACTTGCAGAACCGTGACCATATATGATGTCACAACGCAAAAGATACTACATTTCAAATGTTTAAAATTCTAACAGCATGGTCTTTGGTCAATACCATATAAGTAAAAATAAATTAATAAAAAATAAGCCTTTTCAACAAATGGTTCTGAAATAACTGTATATCTATCCTCATGCAAAAAAAAATTAGATGTAAGCTTTACACCCTCCTTTAAAATTAACTCAAAATAGATAATAGACCTAAATGTATCGATAAAACACAAAACTATAAAACTCGTAAGACAACAGGAGAGAAAAATCTAGATAATTTTAGGTATGGTGATTAATTTTATATGAAAAATCAAAGGCAAAATCTATTAGAGAAATAATTATTAAGTTGGACTTTATTAAAAGTAAAAATATCTGCTGTTCACAACATAATATGAAAAGAATAATAAGACAAGCCATAGAATGAGAGGATATATTTGTAAAAGTCATATCTGATAAAGAACTGTTATACAAAATATATGAAAGAACTTTTAAAATTCAACAATAGAAAAATGAACAACCCAATTAAAAGACTGGACAGATATTTCATTAAAGAAGATATATAGGATGGGAAATAAGCATATGAAAATATGCTTCACATCATATGTGATTAGGTAATTGTCCATGTAGCAGTTATAGACATTTTGGTGTTTCCACTTTTTTGACTGTAGTAATTAATAGCCATGTGCAAGTTTTTATATGAATATGTATTTTCAGTTCTCTTAGGTACATATCTAGGAGTGGAATTGCTGGGTCATGTAAGTTAACATTTTGATTAATATTTTGAGAAACTACAAAACTGTTTTTTATGACAGTTGCACTGTTTCATATTACCATCAACAATACATGGAAATTCCAATTTTTATACACCTTTGCCAACAATAGTTATTGTCTTTTTTCTTAATTATAGCTACCCTAGTATCTGTGAAATGGTATTACCTGCTTTTATTTTATTTATTTATTTTTCTTTCCCATAAATTACTTTATTATTGTTCAATTAGAGTTGTCTGCATTTTCTCCCCACTCCTCCCCCACCCCTTCCAAACCCTGGTGCCTCCCTTGCTTCCACCCTCCCCCTTGGTTTTGTCCCTGTGTCCTTTTTAGTAGTTCCTGAAAACATTTCTCCCTACAGTCCTGTGCCCCCTCCCCTCTGGTTATTGTAAGATTATTCTTAATTTCAATATCTCTGATTATATTATGTTTGCTTTTTTCTTTTGTTGATTATGTTCCAGTTAAATGTGAGGTCATATGGTATTTGTCCTTCACCACCTGGCTTATTTCACTTAGAATAATGCTCTCCAGTTC
>PVKM010040044.1:0-13464 GCA_004027735.1 Carollia perspicillata | reverse complement strand
GTGGGGGAGGGTTCTGAGAGGGAAGAGTGCCACTTGCTCAGCTCTTGGCTGGCTTTCAGTCACTTCCCCCACTACCCACAAATGAATTGGGCCCTTTTGGTGCTGATTCCCGGGCGGGTCAGTTTGTGCACATTCTAGGATTCTGTGGGTCTCTCCAAAGAGCTCTCCTGTGAGGCTGGGAGTTTCTCCCGCTGCCTGAACACCCACAGGTGTTTTCAATCAGAGGTTTGAGGCTTTATTTCCCAGCGCTGGAACTCTGGGATGCGCAGTCTGTCTCGCTCCTCAGTTGTTCCTCCCAGTTTATCTGCGCGTGAACATGGGGCCACCTGCTTCGTTGGCCACTACCCCGCCTGCCCCGGTCCTCCAGCTGCTGCCTTTCGGTGAGTCCTCTCCGCCTGGCTGCCCATCTCCGCCCCTCTTACCAGTCTGGATGAATGTTTCTGCTTTACCTCCTTGGTTGTTGGACTTTCCATACAGTTTGATTTTCTGGGAGTTCTGGTTATTTTTGTTTTAAAATTTGTTGTTGTCCTTCTTTTGGTTGTGCAAGGAGGCAAAGTGTATCTACCTACACCTCCATCTTGTCCAGAAGTCCAAAGCTTTTTTTGAGAAACCAGCCGACAGTCTTATGGGGATGCCCCTGTAGGTAACTAACTTCTTTTACTGCTTTTAAGATTCCCTCTTTAACTTTTGCCATTTTAATTATGATGTGTATTGGTATGGGCCTCTTTGCTTCCATCTTGTTTGGGACTCTGGGTACTCCAGGTATACCGTCCATGTGGGCTGAGTACACCTTCCTCTTGTAGTTGAGACTTGATTGCTGTTGGCAGGTCAATATCAGGGATATACGCAGGCATTCAGCTGCAAGGACTGGATGTGACCACTGACCACCAACCTCCGCCCTCTGTGGAGGATCAGCTATACAGAGCCAGGGTGGTGGTGCTCCAGCATGGTCTGTAGCTGTCCACTGGCTGTGCAGGCTCTGGGGTTTCCCAGAAGGTGCAAGCCAAGGTCAGTCCCCACCTGTGTTCTGCCCAGGGCCACGCTACCTGAGCTATAAGGCATTGAGATGTCAGCTACTTGGGTTGGGCTTAGAGAGTCCCAGGTGAAGCCAATCTGTGAATCTAGGCCGACTGCTGCTAGTGCTGTTCCTGGGACCACTTAGCAAGAGGTATGAGGGCTGGAGGCTCACAGTGCCTGGCTATTGTTTGTTTGATGGGATCTAGGAAGTTGTGAAGCATGAGCTGATACCTGCCATTCATATGGATAAGTCACAGTTAACAAATTAGATGGGTCCATAAGTTGGGTGGGATAGAGTCTCATGGGATCTCCAGTGTGGGGCAAACAGTGTTAGCCATGTTGATGGAGTCTCAGATATGGTACCAGCCTGCCGGCTCTGTGGGGGGAGGGCTCAGAAAGGAGCAATGGCCTCTGCCTATCTTTCTGTCTGGGAGAAAGCTGTCCCTCAGCTCTCACCTTGATGCCAGACACTTCAGTTCCTCCTCATATGCCACTGGTGCCTCTCCAGCTCCTACTCAGTGCTCGGTGCTTGAACTCAGAGACGGTGAATCTGAGTAAGTCCATGTGTGTGTTCTTTAGGGGAAACTGCTTGGGACTCTAGAAGTTTCTTCTACTGACTCAATCCCTACTGGTTTTAGCAGCAAGAAATTATGGGAACTTATTCCTGGCACTGGAACCCTGGCCTGGGGGGTCTGGTGTGGGGCTGAGACTCCTTACTCCTGAGATATACCTTCCAAATTTTCATCCACTGCATGTGGATATGGGACAAGTCTGTTGTGCATCTTCACTGCTCCTACCAGTCTGGGTGGATGTGGTTTCTTTAATTCCATACTTGTCAGACTTCCATTCAACTTGATATCTGACGGTTCTGAATGATGGTCCTATATTTCAGTTGTAATTTGATGTGGTTGTGCAAGGAAGCAAGCCATAGTTACCTATGCGGCCATCTTGATCCTATCACCACTTGTCAGGCTGTAGACCTACTTTAATTTGTATTTTGATTCAAATAAAAATGTGAAAGGTAATCATGACATTTATAAGACAAGTGAAATGTGGACACTGACTAGATGTTTGATCATATTAAAGAAATATTGCTAATTTTTTAGGTATACTAGGCCTGTGGTTACGTTTTTAAGTTCTTATCATTTAGAAGTATATGTTATTAACAGACAAAATCATAAAAATTCTTGGATTTACTTTAAAAAAATACAAGAGAGGAGCAAGTGGATGTAACGAGGACTGGGTAGGGATGAACAGTTTGTAGAGCTGGGCAGTGGGGCGCACGGGGGCATCATTACACCGCTGTATTTCTGAGTTTGCCTGAAATTCTCCATAATAAAAAATTAAACACGCACACATACAGCTAACATACCATTAGGCTTTCACCAAAAATGGCTAAAATAAATAAATAAACAAATCACAACAAAATAATACCATCAAGTGTTAACGAGGATGTGGAACAACTGGGACTCTCACTGTGGGTGGGGGTGGAAGACGCACAACCACCTGGGAAAACTGGCAGTTCCTAGTGGACGAAATACACACCGACCCTCTGATCCCACAGCTCCACTCCTGAGGGGCAGACCCAACACAAAGGGCCACATACGTGAACAAAGGACAAACGATGTTCACGGCAGCATTATTCCTAAGAGCCACAAGTGGGAAACAATCCAAATGCCAGTAAGAATAGCACGGACATATTCCCATGCTGGAATACTACACTGCAGTACAACCAAGAACACACAGCTACTATATGCCACAATATGGACGAATTTCACTGACATAATGTTGAGCCAAAGCCAGGCACAAAACAATACATATATATAAGATTCCATTTATAAAAAGTGCCCAAACTTTACTGAGAGATAAAAGATGAAAGTTGAAATAGAGGTTTATTTTTGAGGAAGTGGCAGGGGAGGGAGGCTTGAGGGAGGCTGATAAGGGGCTTTATGTTGAGCTGGGTGGTGGTTACACAGGTATACATACTTATAAAAATTCACTGGGCTGTCCACTTAAGACTTGCATGCTTTACTATATATATGACGTGTTTTAATGAAAAAGTTAAGTCTGTCTGGAGAAGAGATATGGGTGGGATTTGGAATAACATCTGGGTAGTAATACCAAGAGTTCCCAAACCCATGGGAAAAAACGGTCTCTACCTTCTGCATCATACGCTAGTCTTGGGGGTGCCTTTCTCAGCATCTGGGGCTCAGAGGAGGAGAGGGATACAGCAATGCAGGTGTCATGGCTTACAGACCAGGGCTCCCTCCCTCTCTGCTGCCGCTGCTACTTTGCCTTTCTCTGTATTCTCTGTGGCCCCGTCCCTGTGGAGTCCAAACAGGGTACTGCTACCTGGTGATGTTACTACTGCCGAATGTAAGGACTGACTCCGCCATGACTGCTACATGCCACACTCTTATGAGCGCACTCCATCGCTGCACTTCTAACATAAGAGCTTAACTGCAGCATCTTAACCCATTTGCTAACCTCTGTGCACGTGTCCACATGTTATACCTGCACAGCAATGATGCTTCCTACTCTTGTATTTGTAGACTGCCCCGTACATCCCCTCCAATTTTATTTCTGGGGTGGGGAAAGAACTTCTTGGGATTTAAATTTAATTAACTTATCCTCTTATAAAATAGCTCTTCTGGGGTCACCTCTGTTCATGAAAAATAGAGCAGACACTTTACTGTTTTTTTCCAGACTATTGCCCAGGCGGGCCTGTGGCTCCAACGGAGATGTAGAGACTGAGGGTCGGCAGGCAGCAACTCTGAGCTCTAGTTCTCAAGAACGGTGGAGCAAGCTGCCTTGCAGAGCCTTCAGCCAATTCTTTAGGTGCCCTGAGAGCCTCACCTCTGCTGTCAGTACTGGAGAGCAGTTGGCTAATGGAACCAGTGGTCTGCATGTGTCTTAACTAAGAAGAGGTTGAAACCTGGCTGCTCAGAGAATAGAAAAGGAACAGGCAAGTTTGCTCTGTACAGTTCCCATGGATCAGCAATCCCTGCTGGTCCAGTGGGAGCTCCTCCAGCCCCAGTTTTGAGGAAACTCAGAAAAAAGAAATTAGGGTTTAAAAAGAAAGACATTCCTAGGAAGCATTTGGCATGATTACAAATGGCATACTAAATTGGCACAGTGCTTTACAATTATTTTCTAGACAATTCCTCATACATCTCAGCAGGAAAAGTTCAGCAGAGACAAGTACCAGTACTTCTGCACCAGACAAAATTAGTTCAATTACTCATGCACACTCAAAGGTGCTTAATTAATTATAACAGCAAGAGAACAAAAGACCAGGACAGGTCTGCCCTCTCTGGTCAATAACTGATCCACAGGCTTACGTAGAAAAACCGAATCAAACCAGAGCAGAGTCTATTAAATGTAAGAACCCTCTAAAATAGAAATACTGTCTTTTAAAAAAGATTTTATTTATTTATTTTTAGAAAGAGGGAAAGGGAAGGAGAGGGGGAGAGAAACATCAGTGTGTGGTTGCCTCTCACATGCCCCCAACTGGGGAACCTGGCCTGCAACCTAGGCATGTGCCCTGACTGGGAATTGAACCAGTGACCCTTTGGTTCTCAGGCTGGCACTCAGTCCACTGAGCCACACCAGCCAGGGCAGAAACATCACTCTTTATGTAACAAAGATGACACTAACTGTATTTATATGTATGAACAAGAAAGACAACAAATGACTTTGGTTAGTATAGTACAAGTTCAAGTTCATAATATTCATGCTTCTAATGTTGGCACAAGTGGGAACACTCTCCTCACTTTACACTGAGGGAACTGAGATGGTGTGATATCAAGTGATTTGCCATGGAGTGATAGACACTCCATGTCAGAGCAAGGTCTGGACTCCAAGTCACTTGCTTTTTGGGTCGCACCACAGTGGGGCCTGTACTCTCTGCTGATCCGCCCACTCACTGGAATGAGGCCCCTGCACACATCCGTGCGATGCCCAGCTGGGTATGAAATAGGGCAGTTAAGAGGCCTTTAAAGGGACAATAGTCTTTACTGGGTGTTACAAGAGTTCAGCAAAATGCTTGATTTTTAAAATTTATTGGGCCCTTGATCCATAATAATTTTCATCCCTACTCTTAGCTTGGGAAAAAAAAAACAAAGTTGGATTTGGTCAGTGGTTTAAAAATCTGTGTTTGACAGCAGAACCCCAGTGACACAGTGAGCCAGGTCAAAGCTACTCTGGTTGTGGTAGGCTTATTACCTGGCCTCCTCAGGCCTCCTCTCATTCCTTGCCTGAGTAAAAGGATTAAAATCATGGGATTATATACATTCCAAGGCCACAGTCAACCTGAGTAAGCTGGAATTTTATTTCTGTATCAACACAGGCCATTTCAGCAACAGAAGGGGTTTTGTGGGGGACACTGGCAATTAGTGGCAGCTGAAGGCGAGTTTCATATGAACTATAGAACAAGAATTACAAATAGGTGGGAAAGATGAGAATTCAGTCCATAAATGCAGATTTTCCAATTCAAAGGGGGAAGCGCCTGACCTGCTATAGGCCCTAGAATGAGCGATGCTCTCATTGTTGAAGAAGTCCAGTCAGAGGACAGAGGCTGTACAGATGGCGAGGATGTGAATGTGGTGTGACTCGGGACTCTAGATAACACCCGGCCCACTGGGCCAGCCAGGCACTGCGTGGTCCGCACTGGTCCAGGTGCTTCCCCATCCCCAGGTCCCCAGTTCTCAACTTGAAATAAGGACACTTCATTTGTGAATTCATGCTAGACTGAAAGTTTCTTTTAGACAGGGGCTATTTTTCCTTTTTTTTTTTTTGTACTTCTTTTCCTTCTCCTCCCCATACTCTACCTTGGCAACCCTCAGGGGCGCTTAGTGGGGTAACAAATGCTGGTGAAACACTGACTTGCAGACGCCAGTGACAGGCTGGAAGTTGCCGCCGAGCAGCAAAACAGGCAGGGGAGGGTTCTACCAAGACTTCTCACGCTGCTGTGGATGGACAATTCGTTTTCTCTACTCTTCAGTTTTAGAATGTATGCAAACATACTTTGTTCCCTGTAAGGAACATAAACATTCACTGCTACTATCATCAACCTTAAAATATGAGTATACCTTCCCACCTTGAAAGTTGCTGTGAGGCTTTAGCCAGCACCATTTTCTATTAACTGAGGCCCTGCTATGTGCCAAGTTCCGAGCTGAAGTACAAAAACATGGAGAGCCCTTGCTGGTGTGGCTCAGTGGATTGAGTGTGGGCCTGCGAACTAAAAGATCGCCAGTTCAATTCCCAGTCAGGGCACACAGTCTGGGTTGCAGGCCAGGTCCCTAGTTGGGGGTATGTGAGAGGCAACCAATCAATGTAGCTCTCACAAATTGATGTTTTTCTCCCTTTCTACCTTCCTTCCCTTTTCTCTAAAAATAAATAAAATCTAAAAAAAAAAAAGGAGAAAAATTGCTAATTTGCCCTTAAAGAGGTTAATCTCTCAGATGGTAGCTGATCTGATGGTGTCAGTAAAAAGTGATCCTTGCTTAAAATGCTTCCTTATATCATATATCCCAGGGCTTCCCTCAACAGCTGACCACTGAGCCCAGGGGGCTTTCTGTCGCCTAGTCTTCGGGCAGGAGCCCACCTGGTGCTCGAGCATATTTGGCTGACCACCTCCACACAAATGACGCTGCTACAATCCATTCCACTCCCCGGCATGCCCCGAGGATGCCCAAGGGGAAGCAAGGCACTCTGAGCCACTGGTCCTGGGTACTCCTAGGCTAGCTCTCCAAAGCTTTCTTGGTAACTGACGCTACACTCAGTTTCTGGGGAGACTGAGTTATTTCTTGTTAAGTGTGAGCTTGGGGATTCCGCTGGGGCTTAGTGGCAGTTCCCAAACAAGGACAAATATGGCCATGAAGTAATTTCCTTTAGTGAGAAAAAAGAGGCTAACTAGGCTCACAAAGGGGTCAGCTTGTGCCTTTTCCAGCAATTGGCAGAAGCAGGAAATAAAGTCTTGCCACATTCAGTGGGCAGCTGTCTTGGTTCATGACAACTAAATCCATCAGCCGGGGGAAGCCGCAGCAGAGAGCATGCGAGCCAAGCACAGAAAGTCACAGGCCCCTCGGAAATCTCTAGCAGATTTCACAAACCCCAGGAGGCAGAATGACAGTCTCAGTGTTCCAGCCATGTTAATAGCCCAGAAAGAACTCTGTGAAACTGCCTGAGGAGCTAGTGGCTCAGAACAAAACGAGAGGATGACCTGTGGGTAGCAATGCATTTCTTCTGGGCAGAGCCAGACCAGCGAACTCAGTGCGTGGTTGAGAACTACTGCTGCCTGCAGGGAGACGTCGCCCACTCCTGACCCTGGAGGCGATGCTAGCTAGGCAGCTAAGTGCTCTTTTATCTGGCTCTAGTCCTACAGAACAGCTGCTCTGCCCCGGTACCTGTAGGTCTTTGTCATGGCCCTGCCTCTCCAGGATCAGCACCCGGTCCTGTAGCTCCTCCACGGTCCCCTGGAGCAGGTCGTTTTCCTCTAAGGTGGCGCTGAGGCGATGCTCCAGCTCCCGTTTCCGATCTGACAGCATCTTGATCTGAAAGGGTGGAGAGCCAGGGGGGTGGTGTGGAGTTACACCAGACTGATAAGTAGGAAGAAGGGAGGCGTTAGCTCCCAAACGTGAACGCCTGTGTCTCTCCAAGTGCTCTGCCTAGGGGCTTGGTGGCCCCATCTCTGAGACAGCAGCTGTGAACTCCTAAACTGAAGAGGAAGCCCCTCCCCTTTAGAAACCTGTCTGGGAAGGGATGGGAGTGGAGCTTTGGGGAAGCTGGAATGTGGGATGCCAGGCAGAGGAAGGGAAGGTTAGTGTTCTGGAATTTCCACAGATAAGACAGAGGAGAGCCCCACCTGGCCTGCCCAAGCCTTGACTTCAACCCCACAATTTACGAGGGAGTGGAACCGAACCCGCTGCACCATTCTTCCTTCTGAAGTCATGAGCACAAGGCCCACGCTAGCCCCTGGAGCTGCTGTGCTTTCGTATTCTACGGCTGTCTTTTCCCACTGCTAGCAGGTGTGGCTCTGAGTTCACAGTTCAGACCTGAGTTACCGGGGGAACTAGCAGGGTACAGAAAACAAAGTGGTGCCCGCTTTAGCCTGTGTCCTGGAAAGGAAGTAGCCAAAGACACAGGTGGTTAACTGATTCTACTGGAGGGGTATTTTTTTGCTTAAGCAAGTAATTTGTGAACAAAAGCAAATTCTCTTTTATTAAACAGGCTGGTATGTTTGTACACTGAATATCTAGACAGTCTCCAGAGAGAGATAAATCTTTTAGGAAGGTTTGTCTGGTCTCTTTAGTTTCAGTTGGAAAACAGGAAGGAGAAAAGAGATGCCAAGTTTTCTCTGGCCTCAAGGCTTGCAGGGTGAGAAGCTGCCCCAGCACTCCCCACGGCCAGCGGTGCTTCACCCCAGAGCGCTGCCCGGCTCAGGGCCCCAGGAGGCCTCTGAGGGCTTTTGGAGACCTGCGGGGCCCCTCGGCTCTGCCTACTTAGCCGTTCGTTCCCTGCTGGACTGATTTCTCAACCAGTGTCTTGCTTGTAAATAAATATTCTCCTGACATGGCTAAGATATTCTCCGTGCTCTCTAGTCTAGTGTGGATAACAACTCACTAAGGAGGACAAACCTCAGACCTTTTCCAAGGGAGATTTTGAAATGAATGTCTACTTGTCCCAGGTCCTCCAAAACCCACCTCCCCTCTGCTGTTTGGCTACTCTCACTCCGCACTAGAATTCTGTTCACAGGGCACAGATCTCCCATGGCCACCAATCAATCAGATAGGATGCCGTCCTGGGGAAATGAAGTATGTGGCCTTTGTCCAGAGAGATCAGGTATCTGCTCAAACAAAGAAATACTGTCTCGCAAGTATGCACCTGGGTAAGGGACCAAAAGGAACAGGCCCCTTTTGTGAACAGGCCCACTGTTCCCCAAACCGAAGCAACGGTGCCCACGTGAAGGGAATTCTTACTCCAACCGATTTCCATTTAAAGACTCTCTGACCTTTACACTTTCCTTCCCCTGGATCACCTTTGCTTCCCAAGATCCACTCAGTGAAGCAATGAGGTAATATGGTTCTGAAATAGAGCCCTTTGGCCCTACGAAGTATCTTATTTGAAATGAACAATTTCATCACTCGGCTTTTAAAAGTAGCAGTGTTAGTGGAAGCAAGCAACCAGCATTAGGTGGCCAACTCCCTCACCCCACCACACACACCCTGAAACTTGTGATTGAATCTGGCAACACACATTCCTGGGATTGACCCTGTGTTACAAGGGTCTAGAAATAGTGGATGGGGCGCGTGGGGAGGCAGAGAAGACAGGCACCTGGGAGGAGTCAGACTTTGGCAGTGGCGGTTGAATGGCAAGTCATGCACACAAATGGTCAGACGGGCATGCCAAATCTGGCAAAACAAACTACTTACTTCAAGAACCTGCTGCTCAGTCCCAGCAGGAATTCCAAGGGAAGGGAGGACGGAAGGGAACAATAGGCAAGAGGAGAGAGAAGACATTGACAGACTTTAGGAAAAACATCTTCAGGTCGTCCGCGAAGCAGGGGAGCAGCCTGCCTCTCTGGCATGACCGTGTTGGCTGATTCCTTAACCACAGTGGGGTGCACAGTCTGGCCCTAGTTGGCCCTCGAAGTCTAACTCAGCCACAGGGCTGCTCTCTTGGCTGAGGGGTCCTTAGGGGCGGATTAGAGAGAAGCCTCCCCGGGAAAGAGGCCCTGTTTGGGCTGATGGTGTGACCCTCCCCTTCTCCTCACCTCCCACACCTGCATCCTCACGGTACCCTCTCCGAATGCTGCTTTGTTCTTCCCGCAGGCCCACTCTGGACCATGGGCCCGGGCTGGCCTCTCGTGCACCTTCACTGACATTACAGTCTTCCAAACGCCACGCGAGTGCTTTCCACACATTAGCTTAGCAATCCTCACCACGGCCCTCTGAGGTGGATACTCCACTGCTCTCATTTTACAAATGAGAATAGGCCCCATGAAGGTGGCCTGACCTGGACCCAAATGGAGTGGAGAAAGGGACGATTCTCTTCCCCGCCTTCTATTTAGCATTGGCAAGGCTGCTTTTGGAGAAATCGACATATTCAGTAAAAAGTAGGGCATTCATGATTTCAAAACACTCAGCAGTCACTCTGAGCAGCCTGATTTCCCCACACAACAGACTACCCAGAGAACGTGGACCGAGTGTTCCCCACTTGGTTTCTCACAGGTCAGTCTCCCTAGAGATTTCAGATAGAGCAGGGTTTGGTTTCCCAGTTCAGAGGGCTCCTCATCTAAAAGGCCTGATGCGGTGCCTCCGATGAGGCACGGGGGGCTCACCTCAGCCTGAAGGCTTTCCAGACGGATGATGTGCTGGTTGGTTGATGAGTTTTTCTCCCGGAAGTCTTCTCTGAGGGCGTGCACTTGCATGGAGAGCTGTCTCTCAACTTCTGATGCCTGTAAGCAGAGGAGAACTTCAGAGCTGATTCAGAGGCTGTGCAAAGAAGTCTGTTCAGACTTTTGCCTTTCACTTCTGAAGCATTCTTTGCAACTCTCTATTCCATGAGTACAAGGTGAGATGCTATTTCCTCCCCTGGGTCTAACTGTCCTCTAGGACCCAAACAAGACAATCCCCTTCCCCTACCTCCACCGGGAGTGACTCCACATAGGTCTAAGACCACTCTGCTGCTGATCAGAGGAAACAGGTCTAGGAACAGTAAACTCCGAAGTGTTAGTTATCATCGTTATTCCTCTGCACACTGCAGGAGCTCAGCAAAGATCTACTAAACTGAGAGAAAGTCTCACTGCACTACAAAAAAGAGTAAGACACATATACCTACGACTGTAGAAAGTCCTGCATTTCCACACCCACTTCCTCAAGCAGGGCCCAGGGAAGTCCTCTCTGTCTGCATTTCTCATTTCCACTCAACACGGGCACTATTTAAAATTCCTGTCATGTCTGTTAAGATTTTTGCCTTTCCTTCCTCAAGGACATTATTTTGCAACTTTTAAAATTCTCTGGGGAGTGCCGGCTCAGGTGCTCATTTCCTGCCCTAACCTGTTTATTCTCTAATGCTGAAACACAGCAAACACCCAATATCGTGTTGTGTACCAGCACCTTCTCTCGAATACGCAGGAGGGTATTCTGAAAGAATGCTCCCTGGGTGAGACAGGGACTCTAGCCCTCCCCTCCCGAGGGGCGCCCGGATCACTGCCCAGTGGAGAAGAGAGCCCCAGGACAGGGGAAGTGACTGCCTTGGGGGCTTTGCTGAGGCCAAGTGGGGTCAGTAAGCTTTATGGGTTCTCAGGAGAGATCACGGTGTGCCGAAACGGTTAGAAAAGGCCTTCAAGAGAAGGTGGGATGGTAATAACATGGAAGTGGTAGGCTGGCTGCTCAATGAGGCTTTCACGCTTACAGAGTACTGATTACATGTTCAGTAGTTCTTTTTATCTTCAAGGGCTATAGAACCAATTGTCCATCTTTTCTTCTTTTAGTCCCATAGATCTGGCAACTACTGCTTCCCTCCCCCTCCACTAGAGAGGCACACAAGACTCTTAACCTACAGTTCTAATTTTAAAACAATTACAAAACACAACAAAATAAAGTCAAACTACTTGTTTTCCCTTCACATTCTAAATTTAACTTCAGACACTACCATCTTGTTTTAGACTTCTTTATCACTTCGACATACGTTATAGTCAGCTTCATCTAAAAATAACAGTAATATTTACCGAGTGCTTACTATGTGCTGAGACCTGTGCTAAACGCTATAAATGCATTATCTCAATTGTCAGAACCAAAGCAGGGCCTGTATCCCCCTCAACTTACGACTGAGGGAACAGGCTCCGGGACGTGAAGAGACTTGCCCCACATCTCAGTAAATGACAACGGTCATTTTACCCAGAACGGTAAACTCTGGGCCGTCTGACTCCCGAATTAGGACTGCACTACTGCCTTCTTCTATCTTAAAATAGTTTTTCCCATTTCTGTCACGCACTACTGCAACCAAACTTTATGCGTTCAATTTAGTAAGGCTTTTTTCTTTTTCTTTCTTTTTCCTTTCCTTTTTTAAAAATAGTAAGCCATTTTATTGAAGACTCATGAAATTTCTTCTCATAGAATTTAGGGCCCGTGAGGAAAATTCCATCTGATAACTGCTGCAGTTTGACGGCCTGCACTGAATTCAGTTGATTATCAGCGTTTCAAATGTGTTTAGATTTGCAGAGTGCTGCGTAATTCAGGCAGCTGACCTGATTCTGAGCATCGCCACCTTGACAAGAATCATGAGACAATGAAGCCACAGACATGCACCAAAGCCCACAGATCCAGCACAGGTGCTATCAGACGTGCTCCTGTAGACTTGTCTCCTCTCCAGGCGACCTTCCTAGAAATAAAATTTGTGTCTTCCCACCAGGAAGCCTGACTCCAGAATCTGAGCTACAAACCACTATGTTATAACGCCTCCTTTAATGTCTTACTCCTCAGATGTGCCAAGGAACATATTGTTCACAAGGGCTTTCAATCTGTACCTCTCATTTGAATCTCCAACAGGCCTAAGAAGCAGGAATCGCTGGCCTCGTTTTGCAGACAAGGAGGCAGAGGCTGAAACAGGGAGTGGCACTGGCCCGGTGGTTGGCCTATGGGTTCTGTGCCCTCCCACCACACCATGGCCACCTCCAACCAGGGGACCAGTCATTTGCCTGTGACGATGATGGAGGGGATGGGTCAACCAGATGCATAAATCTATTATTTGCAAGGAACTAGTGCACCTTTCAAGATAAATTATTATCTTCTTTTTCAGAGATGGAATCTGGCTTGCCTCTTCAGGCCTAACAGAATGAATATTATCTATTTCTGCATATTAATAATAATTTCTTAAGTTTGCATACAATTCTAATGTTCTAAATGTTCTCTGATCAAAGTATCAGGAAGCCTACAAAGTCAGTTTTAGCTCCATAATGAATTCCACAGCTTCTCTGAAGTTCTTCCAGCAGGAGAGTGAGCCAGTGTAGCAGTGGTCTTTCTGAAGGAACTCACTCTGCTCCTGGGAGGAGGGATGGTATGATGGAAAGAAAAAGTTAAGAGTCAGAAGGTCAGGCCCTGGCTGGTATGGCTCAGTGGATTGAATACTGGCCTATAAACCAAAAGGTTGCTGGTTTGATTCCTGGTCAGGGCACATGCCTGGGTTGTGGTCCAGGCAAGCCCTTGGTTTCTCTCTCCCTACCCTCTCTCTAAAAGTAAAGAAATAAAATCTAAAAAAAAAAAGTCAGATGGGCAGGGTTCCAGTTCCTCTTCTACCATATATATGTGTATGAGTTATATGTGTCACTTAAGCTCTCTGAATCTCTTTCCCAAATTATAGACATATTTCTCCTTTACACAGTAATGTAAAAAGGGCAGGTCTAAAGGAATGACCATTTCCTCATTTCTAATTCAGGACTTTGTG
>PVKM010040043.1:0-13580 GCA_004027735.1 Carollia perspicillata | reverse complement strand
AGGCCAATATCGCTGATGAACATAGACACTAAAATCCTCAACAAAATATTGGCAAACCACATTCAACAATACATTAAAAAGGTCATACACCATGACCAAGTGGGATTCATTCCAGGGAAGCAAGGATGGTTCAACATTCACAAATCAGTAAATGTAATGCACCACATAAACAAAAGCAAAGACAAAAAACAGATGATCATATCAATAGATGCAGAAAAAGCATTTGATAAGGTACAGCACACATTTATGATAAAAACACTGAGTAAAGTGGGAATAGAGGGAGCATTTCTCAACATAATAAAGGCCATATATGAGAAACCTACAGCCAACATAATACTCAATGGGCAAAAACTAAAAGCTTTCCCACTAAGATCAGGAACAAGACAAGGTTGTCCACATTTACCGCTTCTATTCAACATAGTATTGGAAGTCCTAGCCACAACAATCAGACAAGAAAAGGAAATAAAATGTATCCATATTGGAAAAGAGGAAAGAAAACTGTCATTATTTGCAGATGACATGATAATGTACATAGAAAATCTTACAGACTCCACCCAATAACTGCTTGTCCTAATAAATGAATTTGGCAAAATAGTGGGATACATAGTCAATATCCAGACACCAAAGGCATTTTTTTGTATACCAATAATGAAACAGCAGAAGCAGAAATCAAGAAAAAAATCCCATTCAATATAGCATAAAGAAAAATGAAATACCTAGGAATAAACCTAACCAAAGAGGTGAAAGACCTATATGCAGAAAACTACACAACACTGAAGAAAGAAATCAAGGAAGACACAAACAAATGAAAACATATACCGTGTTAATGCATTGGAAGAATTAACATCATCAAAATGTCCATACTATCCAATAGCAATTTACAGATTCAATGCAGTACCCATCAAAGTACCAATGGCTTATTTCACAGACATAGAGCAAACACTTCAAAAATTTATATGGAACCATAAATGGCCCTGAATCGCTGCTGTACTTTTGAAAAGAAGAATAAAGTGGGAGGGATCACAATACCTGATACTAAACTGTATTATAAGGCCACTGTAATCAAAACAGCCTGGCACTGGCATAAAAACAGACACAGGGACCAGTGGAACAGAAATAAACCCAAGTATCTATGGTCAATTAATATTTGACAAAGGGGACAGCAACATAAAATGAAATAAACACAGCCCCTTCAACAAATGGTTTTGGGAGAGTTGGACAGCTGTGTGCAAAAAAATGAAACACGAGCACCAACTTACACCATACACAAAAATAAATTCAAGATGGATAAAAGACTTAAATATAAGCAACACACCATTAAAGTCCTAGAGGAGAACATAGGCAGGAAAATCTCAGATATTTCATGCAGCAACATTTTTACTGATATGTCCCTCAGAGCAAGGGATATAAAGGAAAAAATAAACAAATGGGATCTCATAAAAAAAAAAAGCTTCTGCATGGTTAAAGAAAACAGCATTAAAATAAAAAGGGAACCAACTGTATGGGAAAACATGTTTTCCAATGATACCTCAGACAAGGGGTTAATCTCCGAAATATATAAAGAACTTACACAAATGCAATTTTAGAAGACAAACAACCCAATTGATAAATGGGCATAGGACTTGAACAGATGCTTCTCCAAGGAGGACATACAGAGGGTCCAGAAACTCATAAAAAGCTGCCTAATATCACTAGCTATCAGAGAGATGCAAATTAAAACTACAATGAGATACCACTTCACACTGGTCAGAATGGCCATCATAAGCAAAGCAACTAATAAGAAGTGTTGGAGAGGGTGTGGAGAAAACGGGACCCTAGTACACTGTTGTTGGGATTGCAGACTGGTACAGACACTATGGAAAACAGTATGGAATTTTCTCAGAAAACTAAAAATGGATGTACCTTTTGACCCAGCAATTCCATTTCTAGGATTATATACTGAGAACCCAGAAACACCAATTCAAAAGAACCTGTGCACCCCAATGTTCATAGTAGCACAATTTACAATAGCCGAGTGTTGGAAGCAACCTAGATGCCCATCAATAAATGAATGGATCAAAAAACTATGGTACATTTGCACAATGGAATTCTATGCAGCAGAAAGAAAGAAGGAGCTCCTACCCTATGCAACAGCATGGATGGAACTGGAAAGTATTATGCGAAGTGAAAGAAGCCAGGTGGTGAAAGACAAATACCACATTATATCACCTTTAACAGGAACCTAAACAATGAAACAAACAAGCAAGCAAAATATAACCAAAGACACTGAAATAGAAAACAGGCTGACAGTAACCAGAGAGGAGGGAATTTCAGAGGAAAAGGGGAAGGGGTCAGGAACAAGTATAAAGGACACATGGACAAAAACTAAGGGGGGTGGATATGGGAGGGATGTGGGGAGCACTGGGGGAGTGGACTGGGATGGGAGTAAAGGACAGAAAACTGTACTCGAACAACAACGAAAATAAAAATAAAAATAAAAATAAATAAAAGCTTATTATCTGAAATAAACTGACAAAAATCTATTATACATTTCCACACAGACACAAACCTATTATATGGATTTCTTGAGGAGCAAATCATTAAAGTGTATTTGTTAAGAGTGAGAGTTCTGTAGAATCAGATTCCCTTTTTAAATCCATACAGTCAGGTACTATGTGGTCTTGGAAAAAGAACTAACATCTTTCTTCCTCAGTTTTCTAATTTCTAAGATGGTAATAGTAATAGGACCTAGCTTAAGGGATCATACAATTGAACGACTTAACACACATAAAGCCCCAGACCAATGTTCAGCACAAAGTTAGGTCTCGAAACCTTAGCTTTTGTTATTATTATGCAAGTGAGCATCAGCTCACCTCATCCTGATGTAATTCAATTAAACATAAATATAATGCCTCCTTGTACTGTGCTGGGTGGGACTAGAGACAAACTGAATAAATTTTAGCCCATGCCTTTAAGGAGTTCTCAGAATAATTAAAAAAATTGTAATTTAATTGCAATCAATGTGGTCAGTGCAGTGATAAAATAAATACTTTGCAATCATAACATTTATGGAGTATATACTGTGGGCCAGGTACAATGCTCATTGAATTGCATTGATCCTATAATTTAATCCCATAATGGTCCTGGGATGTGAACATTATCTCATTTTAGAGAGGAGGAAATTAAAACAAAGGAAGACAATACAATTTCCCCATGCTCACTCAGCTGGTAAGGGGCAGCATTGTGAATCAGCAAAGCAACTGTTTCCAGAACTTACTAGAGGTTGAAAAGTGGTATATGAGATAATTGCTGAAGGATGAATAGCATTTGTGAAGTAAGCAAAGTAAAGTTAAGTAATCTCCATGGAGGTAAAGCTGGCACATGAAATGTGAGCTAGAATGCTGCATTTTGGGAACTATTTGTGGTTTGGCATTTCTAGAGCAAAGGTGTGATTTGTTTGTGAGTGAGTGAAGGTAGATGAGGCTGGGTGTATTTTAAGTACTGTGAGAATTTGATCACAGTCTTCTTCATTAAATAGACTTTATACAAATGCAGTTGCTGTGGCCAATCAAAGATGTAATAAAGATAATGGAAGCAATCATTTGTGAGGGGAGTAAGCTGCCTTTCATCAGGTGATACTGTTTCTCCATCAGGTGAATTTGCCCTCCTGGGCCATGGTTCTGTGTTTGGAAAATGCAACTTAGTTGATGGCTCTGGGAATGAATGAATCCATATAGCAGAAGTAAGTAGTGTGTCCTCAGATATTTCCTTCAGTTCCCATCTCCATCAGAGGCAGTTGGAAGACGCTGCCTCAGCTTTTGCATCCCTCTTTGAATTGCAGATGCAGACCACTTGACTATAGGCTTCTACAGTTTTCCCTGCACACAGGCTACACAAGAGACTGGGGATCCTTGTTCATACACAGGAGCCAGGTTAAGAGAAACTGCAAAAGGCCATGTTCTACATAAAGGGCTCCCCTGAGTTTTAATATATAGGGTGTCACTTCTAGGAATTGATTATTTTGCTTACATGAAATTATGTAAGAAGGAAACTTCACTTCCTTGCTATAAGTGGCAAAGTGACATCATTTGCTTTAAGGTCAGTATAAAAAATGCAACATAAAAACAAGGTTACTTTATTTAGATACTGTCATCTTCCAAAGGTGAAGTCCTCAGCATGTTTTAAAAATTGGTGATGAGTAAAGGTTTTAGAGAAGTTTAAAGGCAGAATAGTACCAAACTGGGAATTTTCCTTAAAGATATCAGACCAACTGAAGGAACTGGAGAAGGAACATTTATTTACTCTACACTTCAGTGTTATTTAGTGCCATACCTGTAATCAGCACATATGATCTTGTTTATCATTACTGGTGTGGCCCTGACACATTGAACACAATGAAGTAATCTCATTTGCTCTCACTTTCTCTTCCTCTCCATCTCTTTTATTGTCTCTTCTAGTAGTAGGAGGGAGAAAGAACTAGTGATGTCCTTAGAAGCTGCACGATATCTTGATTGTGTCAATCTAAGAACACTTTTACTTAGGTTCAGTAACTAGATGGCCTTCAATTAATACATATGGAAGATGGTTATGAAAATGAAGCTGTACTCCTGACAATAGGTAAAGAAAATTAAAGAGAGCTAAGATGCTAGTATCTAATTTTTAAAAGGACATTTTCTTAAGCTGGCTACTCCTTATTCTTCATGTTGATAAAGTAGTCTCTACTTTTAAAAGTTAATGAGCGACTTTTGGAAAGTGCCTCAATTCTATATTTTGGCAACAAATAAATAATAAAAGAGGAAGAATGAAGTTTATAAGCAAATGACTGAGCCTTGTTATTGCAGCTCTGCTCTGTGGCAGCACTGTGAAGTGGATGAGAACTTCAAAGGTAAAGTGAAGTGTGGGATGGGTGAGGCCCAGGTTTATGTAGCCTTGACTAAGTTATATAACTTCTGTAAATCTTGGTGCTGGTGTCCTGTCTCATTCACATGGGGATAATCATAATGTCCCTACTTAAAGTTGTGATGATTATATAATAAATACTCAATACAGAAGGAACCACAAAAAGGACTTTTCATATATAAGTGCTATGCATGCTATTGATGATGATGGTCACCATTATCACTTATACTACTTAGAACTATTCCTGGTATATAACAAGTGCTCAATTAAATGCTGTATATCACTTATAGCCTCTTCCGTAATTCTTCTTCAAATATAAAATGATATATTTGGTTTGAATTTGAATGAGTAAACTATATTGAGAATAATAAAAACAGACAAGTGATTTCAATAAATTATCTATGATAACTAACTAGCAGGAAAAGATTAAAAGATTATAAGTCTGGTAAATATTATTTGTATTTAAAAATAGTATTCTTTTAAAATTTAAAAATATATGTATATTTAACCAAACATTCTTAATGTTTAGAGTAAGAGATTCATTAGAATCATTTTATAGCATGAAAAACTAATGATAGTTACCAAGCACATATCCTATTGACTCTATTAAATTAATTTAGGTTTCAGTGTTTAGATATAAGAAAAATGTATTTCTAACCAAGCTTTAGACAGAATAGGTTGTTTCAACTTGTCTGCTAGTGAAAATATATTTGAAGCCTACTAAATTTATGAAGATAATTACATTAATAACACTTATGGCAACTTTATTTGCTAAGTATTATTTTCACATGTTTTTATATCTTTCACTTCATATTTATATTTAAAATTTCAAAATGCTGAATCTTATTTTCATATTTATTGCTATCCAGCTATTTATACTATATGTTTATTTAAATAACATACACTATATGTTTATTTATACTATATGTTCATTTAAATAAATAATAATAATATTGTTTAAATAAATTTAAATAATAATAATATAATCTTGAATGTGGAAAGCAAATAAAACATGATTGCAAAAGATCTAATGAATTTTTTCTTCTTTCAGGGCAAAGAAACAACTAGCAAAGTGGAGAGATGCATTTATATTTGTGTCTTCTTAATATCTGCTCTGGAACATCAACACTATAGATACCTGAACTTTCTCTTGTTTTTCTAAATATGAAAGAACAAACTGAAATCAACAGGTATAAAATCTTAAGGACTGTACTGAGCTTGTTTATATCAATGAGAAAAATTTTAACTGATATTTACCTGAAAGCCAAAGAGGAGTAACTTGCTGATTTCTTCCCTTTACCATCTGGTGGAGCCCAATATATCTGACACCTTCTTGCCTTTTTATTTTTGTTTTATGTCTTTTCCCTTATGTCTTTTTCTTATGCAAAATAATACAGTAGAAAGAACATTGAATTGGGAGTCAAAATTCTCCAGCATAAGTCTGCACTCTTGTTGATTAACTGTGTCATCTGGTTTGACTAACTCAGCTCTTCTTGAGTCTCAGTTTCTTTATCCTAAGATGTGTGTGAACTCTAAATTTTAGATGCAGTGTAAATTTTGGTAGTATTTTATGGATAGCAAGGAGCACATATAGCTGAGGCTTATGCCCTCAGGTAAGCGATTAGGAAATGTTATGTCGTGCCCAGTCAACCATGGGTGATATCTGGGTTAACAAGGATGCAAGTGCAGTTCAGGAGACCAGATGCAAGACAGGATGCAAATTATGCATCCTAATGCTCAAGGTGGTATTACTGAGCCTGATTTCTCACTTCACAAAAGTCAACTTTCTGAGTGGAAGGAAAAATATCAAGAGGACTATGTAGAGTGGTATGTGTATATCTGAGCGTAAGTGTGTGTGTGCACGTGAATGCTATCTATAATTTCATCACCTGAAAGCCTACTGATCTAGGCAAAGTGCTAAGCATTGGGAATACAGAGATTGCCAAAGTGCTGTCTGTTGTTTTCCCCTGAGGTGCTCAGAATCTAGTGGGCATTGCAAGGTAGTGCGCATTTGTGGTTTACTGTATTAAATCCTGTTGCAGGTTGAGCAATGGAAACCACAGAAGCAGGGGTGAGAGGCAACACTCTCACCTTGGAGAGTAATTTATGAAGATTTCTGTTACAATATGGTAAGGCAAAACAGGATAGGAAAGAGCAGGGGTGGCAGAGGGGCCAGCCTTTGCAAATGCCTGAACATTAGAGGAAACATGGAGCAAGGACATGGGGACAGATCATTAAAGGTCATATAGGCAAAAAAAAATGGCATTGGACTTCATTTTGAGATAATGGGGACTTAAAGTTACATACAATATGGATCTTCCCCACTATCAGTCCAGAAAGGGCATAACCTCATTGTAAAAGCCCTCTGGAGCCTGGTGCTTCAGTAAAATGGGTCCAGTTTCATTCAGTTCCATTTTCTTCTCTCTTTCAATTTTGTTCACTCTTTCTTGAGTGTATCTTCCATCATCTGCCTCCCAGGTAGTGTCCACATTCTGAGGACTTGACTTTGCTTTTCTTTGGGTATTTTCTATCATTTTCTGAAAATGATTGAATCATGGGGTAATGGCTAGTAGTGATTACATGTATTATCTTTTCAAGGGGCTTTGGATTTTAAAAAACAATTAAGATTTTAACAATAATTTAAGAAAATGTCTCCCATTTTCCATGGCTCTACTAGTTCTTGCTCATAAGTGTATCTAATTCTTACATAGTTTAAATTGAAATTCAGATAATACTGGAATCTTTTTTTTGTTCACATCAAAACAGGAATGCATTCCTTTTTCTTAAGAGTGGGTAAACCCAGTAAAAGAGTGGAATGTGAATTTCAGGAGATAGGGCTGCAAGGGAGATACATTTGAATAGGATACTGAAGGAAACCTGGTCAGTGTCTTTCAATTAAATCCACAACCACCTGTCCCTCTACCTTTGTGAGGGTAGAATGGATATGAAATGAATTCTGTGTATACTGATGACATCTCACTGATTAACTGTGTCCTCTCTCTTCCCATTAGATGATACAGCACAGACTTTCCTCAGGCTCCCTTCGGTAACCTGTTTGTGACAGTTAAATATAAGAGTACATATGAAGTACCTAGCACTGTACTTGCACATACCTGGTAATAAATATTAGTTCTTCTATTTTATACACAGATACTTACAGTGACATCACTACCTACAGACCTATGTAACAGTGATGAGGATGTTTGACTCTTATGTCAGACAGACCAGAGTTAATTTTTGTCCTCACTGATGATTCTCAAACACACCCACTGAGCTCCCATCTTCAGGCCTCTGCCCTTGCACTTGTGTTGCTTCTATCTCTTTTCTCATGCCTTTTCTTGGTCAACTCTCTCATCTCCTAGCATTTGCTCAACTCTCACTTGTTCCATGAGCTCTATCTGTACCACTTTATTTAATATCATTACTTAACCCTCTTTCCCTCAGCACTCTGCGCCCAACATAACCTATTTTATTTTTGCATGAACTTATAATTTCTAAATTTAATGTATGTTATTTCCAGTGTTGTTTTTTTTTTAATTTTGGCCCGATTCCCCCCATTGGAATGCAAGTTCTTCAAGTTCAAAGGTGTTTTCTGTTTTATTCATGTATGTGTCTCAGGTGTTTAAGTCTGTTCCTGACACAAAAGAACAAACATACTCTCAAATACCATGGACATTAAATGAGATAATGAAGATCTTGACATCCAGTGAATGCTCAAGAAATGTTATAAAATATATATTTAAAAACTCAAGATGTTTTTTCTGGACAATTGGGAATTTTCCATGTTTTTATGGACTGAATGTTTATGTAGCCCCAAATTTCATAGGTTGAAGCCCCAACCCTCAGTGTGGCTGTATTTTGAGTAAGTAATTAAGGCTAAATGAAGTGTGGCTGGCCCCTGATCTGACAGAATTAGTGTCAAAGAGCTCACTATATCTCTCAAGAAGAGGACCATCCACAAGCTAAGAAGAGAGTCCTTACCAGAAATTAGAGCCTGGTTGTGGACTTCTAATTTCTAGAACTGTGAGAAAATAAATTTCTTTTGGTTAATCTGCCCAGGCTGGATATTTTGTAATGGAAGCATTAATTGACAAATATATGCATATTTAGATATTTTTGCAAAGGGGAATTTACTTTTGAATAAATATTACTTTGTAATAATATGACATCATGTTTCTTTTGGGGCCAGATCACTTTCTCATGACTTAGTTTATGTACTTTCACCATCTCCCCATCCACTATTAGGGGTCACACATTATTTCATCTTTACTGGCATTTTTCACATGGGGAAATGGGCTCAGGGAGATTAAGAAGTTCATATAAGGTTACAACGAGATGTGCTAAGAATCCAGTGTCTCATTCACAGGTGCCCTCATCACACCACAATACTTCACAAGGCCAAATCTACTCTTACTGAAAATATAACAATTTTAGAATTTAGAAATCTTGTGAGCTCCAAAATCATTTAGTAGGACAATATATGTTCCTCATTATAGATACTGAGGAATCTACACCATTATAGATTTGGTTTACCATTATAGCTCAGTCAAATGTTAAATATATTTAAAGGGTATGATGAAATGGAGAAGAACTGAAAAATTGTAGCTACTAGTTTTCATCAAACTTGTTTGCTCTGATGTGACTATCTGGTAATTGTAGATTATAATTTACGAAGACTACTACTGATCTCATTTTTCCATATAAATGTTATTTCAACAAACCTTTTTATCTCAGTAAAACTAGTAACAAGAATCTCTCCCCCTACCCCATCCCATCATTTTTCTCTATCAGCTTATGTTTGGTGTTTGCTTTTGCACATATTATCTCATTTTTAGTGAAATTTTGGGAACCAGAATTGGATCTATGAAGTTCCAGTACAGTCACTGTCTAGGACCTAGTCTTTAAGATTTCAAAGCTGGATTTAAACCTAAAGACAACTAATATTGTGACTGGGTATCAGTGTCTGCTATAGTTGACAAAGGTGGGATGGAAACCTCAGAGCTATGAATTTACTGTGCATGCCTAGAACTTCAAATATCCAGGACTCTTCCTGGACCTCAGACTTTGCAGGAAGTTATAGAAAACATTGTTCCAAAACAGAAAAACAATGGAGAGTATTTGCTGCCATAGGAATACATGATTCTAACTCAGTTTTAGTATGGCTGCTTTTGGGAATGATTCAAATGAAACAAATAGGTATATTTTAGTCACTTCAAAAGGAAGGACATCTTCAGGAATGTTTCATCTGGCAAATTCACTGAAATGGTCATTGTTAGGTACTAAGAACACCTTGAAAAATTAACTTCCATGAAAAATGTAAAAAATGTATGTAAAGCATTTCACAATGCAAGAACAATTATTTCACCCTGAATAAGTGGGCACTAATGAACAAATCAGGATCCAAAAAAAGGGATGGAGGTGCTATCTCCATGACTACATTTCCTTATATAGGACTGCATCTTAGTAGACAGAGATTCTCCTGCTGGTCTTGATGAAGCAGCCACCATGCTGTGAACAGCCTACAGAGGGCCATGTGATGGGGAATTGCAAGCAGCTCCTAGGACCTGAGGGTGACTTCTACCTGGTATCCAGTGAGAAGGTAGTGTCCTCTGCCAGACAGCTAAAGGAAAATAAATCCTGCCAACAGCCTGACTAAACGTGAGAGTGAATTGTTCCTTCATTGAGCCTCCAGATGAGAACATAGACCAGCTGGCACTTTGCAGCCTAGTAAGATATTTAGCTAAGTCATGCCTCAACTCTGACACACAGACACATTGAGTTAATAAATGTCTGTTAAGTTACTAGATGTGCATAATTTGTTACAAAGAAATAGAAAAATAAGGTGAGGGAAAGAATTTAAAATGTGATCTTTGAACTTGAAGAAGGTGACTATAAGGTTATAGCCATTCTCAAAATGTCAACAAGTGTGAGAGAACCTGTTAAAGGACAAAAGCAGACAACACTGGAAGAGTAAAGCTTGCATCATGTATGAGTATTCTCTGGACAGTGGTTTCTAACTTTTTGAATTTGCTAAATACCTCTAAACACTAGAAATTAGGGTTGAGCACTTTAAAGGATTAAACTGTTTATATTTTTGCAGTTATCTCATTTTACACTCAGCATCCTCCCAAACCCTGTCACTGTCTGAGTAGAACCATTTGCTCCCTGACTCTGCCCTTTTATATGTGTAGGCAGAAACTCTCCCATATTTTAGTCTTGGTTGTCTGCTTAATAGAATGCAGTACTTCTTACCTTTTACTCGCATCCAGATGCACTCTGTTTTTTATTTCACATAACCTGCAAATTTTATAACCTTACAGCCTTTTCTTATAACATTTGTTTTTCTGCAGGTATGCTCAGTTTTAACAGAACTCATTTTTATTGCTTGGTCATGTTTTTGACCCTTTGAAGGGACTGTGATACACCTGTATACCATAGCACGAGGTTGAAACCATTCTCCCCTGCTACCTTAGGAGAGACTTCCATCTTAAATGTCCATTGATAGTTTTGTTGATGCAGATGGGGAACATTTTAAAGCTTATTAAGCTTAAATGGTAAGCGTTGGATGGTGAATTTGCAGTAGAGTGATAAAAAAAGGATTGATAACCACAATTCAGATTTGGTAGAGGATTTCCTTGTCTTGTTAGAGAGTAAATCAGATGTGAGAACACTAGAAATATAATGACATGGCAGGGAAAGATGCAGGTCCTGTAACTGTGCTTTTGTGTGAACAAGGTGAAATTAATCAAGTCAGCTGAAAGCCTTTGTGGCAGGCACTGCAGGAACAATGTGTCTGTCATGCTTGAATCCTGGCTAAAATCCTAGTTAAGATGCTCCAGAATGCACCCTGAGCCCAGGGATATCTCTCACAGTGCCGCAGCAGGCAAATGAACACTGTCTACTCTGTGAACAGATTGTGCTCAGAGCAACTTCGGTTATCATGGCGGTGAAGGGGCCCTGCCAGTGTTCTAACAAGAGCCCAGCAAGCAGTTTCTCTCTTGTTCAACCTGCTGCATATGGTGAGGGATGTGTGGTTGTACAGGGAAGATCTTTATAAGAAAAATGCCTGTGGCAGGCTAAGGGAATACACAAGCTCCATGGCTGGAAAGGTTCACTCTGCTTTTTGTTTGGCTGTACATAAATGAGGCTAAAATAGAATTTTCCATCTTTTCCTTGTCCCTTCACCACAAATTTATATAAATAACCCTAAGAACAGAAAGCAGTCAATTAAGTATGCACTAAAATTCAGTTTGCTGCAGATGGGGAACATTTTAAAGCTTAGTAAGCTTAAATGGTTTGAAAGCGTTGTTCAGTTTGCTGTACATTAGATTATTTTTTTTCTGAATTATCAAGGTCATCTCAACTGTATGATGATGATGGTGTAATAATGAAGATGGTGACCATGGCTATTATTGCCATGAGATCATCATCATCATCATCATCATCATCATTATCATCTATTTACTTAATCATGTTAGCAGTATTGAACAATTAGTTCAAATACAAAAACAGACCTATCAGTGCCATTTCACTGGCTTTCTTTCCAAACATGTATTATTAGAAAATAATGCTTCTTTCAGGGGAAATGTCACACATCATCTTTTTTTTTTTTTTTGCCAGAAAGGCCTCCCTATTGGGAATGATTCTTTAAAAATTATTACAGTACAACTCACATAATGAAAACACATATTACCCATTTAAACTATGATTTAGAGGATTTTAGTGCATTCACAATGTACAACTGTCACCACTAACTAACATTTTCATGATCCCCAAAGGAAACTCTGTACCAATAAAGCAACGCTCTCCATTCCTCTCTTGCTGTAGCCCCTGGCAACCAGTAGCTTCTTTCTGTCTTGAGGGATTTGCCTATTCTGGATATTTGAGATAAATGGAAGAATGTGATATGTGGCCTTTTGCATTTGGCTTTTTCACATGACATAATATTTTCAAAGTTCATTCATGTTGTAGCATGTCATTCCTTTTTATGGCTGAATAACCTATTGCATGGGGATGTTACATTTTGTTTATTCATCCATTGATGGACATCAGGGTTATTCCTTTAAGCATAATGCTATTACAGATGCTGGTGTAAGAGCTTTGATTTGAATACATGCTATTATAAAAATTTATGTAGCAGTTTTGTTTTGAATGTGCCTTCAAATTTTTGGGGTCTTGGAATAATTTTAAAACTTCATTTTCAGTTTTTGTGCCTGGTGATGACAAGTTTCGACAACACCATAGCTTTTTGCATGTTATAGCTCTAAGAACTTCAAGAAGGAGCTGTTTGATTTGGATGATGAAGGTAACTATGGCAGGTGGAAGTACACGTGGAGGAGTCAAGGAGAGAGAAGAGTGCAGGACGAGGAGTTTGTTCTTCTCTGAAGTAATTATAATTCCTCATCATCTGCTATAGTAGTAGTGTTTGAGATTATACTTACTTATCTATGATTATTGATCTGTCTATATTCTTCTGTGTTTCCAGAAATATATTCTGTTTCTATCTAGTCACTCAATGTTTAATAATATGTGCTAACATTACATTTTAATGTTTAGAAATCCATCAATTGTCTGAAATATTGGACCTAATGATCACAAATCAGGATATTTGTACACTGTAGCCCAGATTCCATTAACAACTATCTTTTAAAATATATATTTTATTGATTATGTTATTACAGTTGTCCCATTTTCTTCCCTTT
>PVKM010040042.1:0-13581 GCA_004027735.1 Carollia perspicillata | reverse complement strand
GTGGAAATACATTTAATTAGTCATGTGTGCTGCAGAGGAGGAATTCCTTCACTCCCTGTCACTAAGAATAAACAAACAAATACATACGTTGTTGAATGGAAACCTTGTCATTCTGTGATTTCTGGGCCAGAATATTGGGCAGTTTTCAGCTTTGGGCCACAGAGCATTATAGAGACAATTCGTTAAATATTTCCACATCATTGGGGTAAGAATTATTTTTAAAAATTTTGAGTTTATAAAACAAATTGTATCTATTGTTTATTTCTTCAGACTATATATGAGACTTTCGTTCCAAAGGAGAATGAAATATACATGTCATATACATCATTCACTCCTGAAATCCCTTTATTGAGTTAAAAAAAAATGCCCTCAACCATCAGTTAAATTCGGTAGCTAACACGGACATGTAAAAAAGCTTAGACACACTGAAGCGTTGGTCCTTGAACATAAGAAATAGTTCTGTTTCTGTAATGTTTCCGCTCATGCTGTTATTTTCCACTGACAGGTAAGAGTGAGGTTTGACACTCTTAATATAACACAGGGTGTTAATCTTATAATCACCCTGTCAGCACTTTCTGTCGGAGTGTTAATGGCCACCTTTCAGCCACTCAGAGGCTCTTGCCAATGAAAATAATACCGGCATCCAGCCAACCAGAAGTTACTCAGCTACTTCTTCATCTTTTTAAAGCAATGAATAAATTAGAAACGAAGAAAGCACCAGCCTTGGAGGCAGAGTCCGGCTCCGTGTCCCGCTTCCCCCTGTCCTCAGCCCACTCTGAGTCCGGGAGCACAGCGGGGACCGCGGCCTGGGCCGGAGTCTTCGAGTTGCGCATCGGCTACCCTGCGTATTCCTTAGCCATCACAAAAACATGCGCAGGAAAAGACCTGCCTCGCCGGAACTAATGTAATGCTGAATGCAGATGGAGAGACTTCTGTCAGCCAAATTGAAAGGGGCAACTACTAGCATATAATTGAGAATCACCAAAGCACCAGTGCATTTGCAAGTGACAATTAATGTTCATGTAGGTATGTTTATTGTACAGTAGAAGCCTGTAGGGTCCATGTCATACAGAACTTTGACACAGTCAAAGTAAAGGAAATTATAATAAACTAAAGGTTTATGTTCTGTATTTTACTCTTTACTGATGGCCTGCAACTTTTGTCTCTTTGATTAATTAGCAGCCAAATTAAAGATTAGGAGGAAAATCAATGAGTTAATGGTGTAGGATCTCACCAGCTGATAATTGCCTTTCTCTGATTTTCATTTCACTCCTTTGATTTTTCTTTCCTCCCTCACCTTCTAAAGACATTCACTGGGGTTCAAGGACTTCCATTCTGTGTCGCCTGCTGTCTTTAAGCTCACCTAAGTTATACGCGGCCACTCTATTTAGATGTTCAAAGTTAGTGCTTTGCATGTGTGTGTGTGTGTGTGGCTGTATGTTTTTGTAACATATTTGGCAAGAAAATGGCTCCATGATATATAATTTCTGTTGAAATATCATGATATTAAACATTCAAATACACTTTCCGCAGTGAAATGCCTATTCATAAATCTATGACTATCATAATCACAAAGACCAGAATGAAAATAAACACATAGTGAGCTCAAGTTCTCACTTTTTATTTTGCCTGAGCTGGTGTGCCTTTTATATCTCTTGTGTGGAATTTTAAAAGAAGTGACATAGAAGCAGTAGTACTAAGAGTAGTATTGATTGAAATGAAGGCTTTCTGCAGTAACTTGCCCGATTTATTTGATGGTGAAGATAAATCTGTCATCCTTTTCTATGCAATCATAACACTTAGATGGGATTGTATTTTTCCTAATGGCAGACTGCACATGGAAAATGTATTTCTAAGAAATAAAATCCAAACAAATTTACAATATTCTCTTTTCATTGAAAAGCTTAAGAGAAATGTATCAGCAAATCTTTTACTGGGTTTGGCTGTAAAACAGAGAAAACAATGAAGTACCAAGTTTAGAAACAATTTTATGAGTACATGGCTCACATACTTTTCTGAGAGACATTCCCTTTCCAAAATGCTGATGAAAACAAACTCAAACTCAAGTTGAAAGCTAAGAATCCCAAGTTCAGTTCAAAAAATGAATGACAATTCCATCAACTTTGTATTATGTATTATATTTTTTTCCAGAGGCAGAAGGTAGGAGTAGGAGGAAGTCATTGAGTAGAAAACTAAATAATGAGATAACTCAACTGACTGTCTCATTTTAAGCTACAATAGATGACTCAAAGAAAACATATCGAATCTAAATCAGTTCTGTTTTGGATGTTTCATGTGGTAGAATGTTTCAGTGAAATTATGGCATATACAAATAACTGGTTTCTAGGGCATTTTAATAGATTAATTATTTTAACAAAAGAAGACACTAATGTAGTTTCCTTTAAGTCTTTAATTCAATCTGTGAAATGAGATCAAATTAAATGAGGATTCTCCCACTTCTTCCAGAATAGAATCCGTCTTTAACTTCTTAAAATTTCCAGTGTTCTATGAGAAAAGAGACAGAGTTAGAGTCATAGACAAATATTCGGGTGCAAAGTGATGACATGTCTTTGCTCTTCACCGAGGAGGTCGGGAGTGGTGAAGGTCTAGGGTCAGGTATACCAGAAACCGGCTGCCCACATCGCTGGGATTAGTATGTGACGCTTTGTTGACTCAGCAATCTACTCCATTAGACTTAAAGTACTGTTGAACGTGACCAACGACTTGGGGACCTTCTATTAAATGGTTCTGAGGTCCCATCACATTATACAACCTGTCTCAGACTCTAATTTGTGTTACTCATCAAAGATTTGATGACCCTATCAAAGATACACCATTTTTTCTAAAGATATGGAGAAAATTTTAGCTTTTTCTTCTTTTGTCTCACATTTAAACTGCATTAATTAAATGGTTATTTCTATTTACATTTCTATTCACTACTCCAAAGGAGTAATCAATAATCTGATGTGATTCTCATCAAGCAATATGCCTTTAATTAAAAAATAAAGTATTCTTATATCCTTCTATTTCTCACTATTCTGTAACTTTCCCATCCTTGAGATGGGGGACTCTATTTTCACGGCCACCATCTTTTTCTTGCTCCTGGATATTCCAACCCTGAGTGTCTCACGTTCACCTGAGCTACATTTTCTAGATGCTAGAAGGCATGGCATAATATCGGAGGGCTTTTGTGTGTTTGTGTGTGTGTGTGCGTGTGTGTGTTTTGAGAGTTTTTTTGGTAGTTAATACATATTAAGTAACAAAAAGAAAAATTCTAATGAGTAATAAAAGGCATCATGTAGCTTTGTTCAGTACCTATATATAGTCATACAAAAAGACAGTAACAGTCATGGTGAGTATATCACCACCGTTGTTTACAGACTGCAACAACAAAAAACTGCTTCCAGGTTGGCTTCACAAAGAGTGATTCCATCTGAAGGGCTTGAGGGAGCTCAGAGGATTAGAGGGAAGGCTGGAAATGAACAGCTTCGGAACCGTCCTGAGCTAGTCTCTGTAGCAAGGTTTGCTGACAGCCTTCCTGGGAGTGGATGGAGCCCAGCTCTCCGTCTCAGCCTCAATCCCACCATCTGGGTCCCTGGATCCATGGCCTCGCCAGTGGGAGGAGACGCAGAAGGCACCTGGCGTTCCTGTTCCACCAAGGTGACTTTCAACAAGGAGAGGCACATCTGCAAATTAAATTGTGGTTTGGGGCGCCCAGAATATTAAACTTCATTCCAGTAATATTTATCTTTATAAGTGAAGCACTATGGTTTCTTACCCATGGCCAGGAAACTCATATAAAAATGTGATGCTTAGGTAATAAGAAGAGAAGAGAGGAAAGGAACTTACTTTTATAGATACTCTGAAACGGAGCAGATGAAATCTTATGTTAACATACTCTAATAACAGCACACCATTAATGAATTCGACGTTACAGGTCTAAGTCACGGGGGACGGCTGAAAGAAACAAGTGTTAAGACGTTTACTTGGGCTGATGACAGTTTGCTACTAATTAAATCATTAACTGAGGATTCTGCAAGGCTTTGGCAGGACTCAGCCTGCTTGCATCCGTTTCTCACACCTAGTTTGAAGGAGTGCTCTTGCTTTCTTTCTATCGTTAAATAAACTCTGCTTAATTAGCAGTTACCTCCTAAGGATTGCCAAGTGTAGCTTGGCATCTGGTCCGTCTAACTAAACACAGGATAAATTAAGAACAAACTTTAAGAAAATTACTTTATGGCCTTTTATTAAATGTACCAGTTGGAAATGTGAAAGAACACAAAATAAGTCAAAAAACAAATTTTCTACAAAGATATGAAAATTTTTTTAAACTTGGGAATGCTCAGGAGAAAAATGAAAAGAAATTGAAAAATTTTATATACATGGAGATTTAAAAATAATAAATGATATCAGTAGCCACTTTATCCTCCTGCAAACAAACTTAAAAAATTGAAATAAGCAATAGTCAATCCAACTGCTTTTTAGTTATACTCCAAAATGTACCACCATAATACATCACAGAGAACCAAAGTTTCCTCCCTCACCCAGGTGATCCAACTAAAAAACTTCTAAACTTCCCAATCTCAAAATCCTCTTTATACAACATGTCACCAGGAGGTAAAACTGACCATGAAACTACTCATTAAACTGTGACCGACTAAAAGACACAACTTTTTGAGATTGGCCAAACCATCGGTACAGGCTTCGAGAGAGGATTTGTGTTGTGAGGCCTGGAGAGAAACGAAATGTGGCCCCTACTCTCACCCCAAACCCACTCACGGAAGTGAGAGTGATTTTGAGGAAACAATGAGCTAAACAAGGAAAAATCCAGGCCCTGGCTGGTGTGGCTCAGTGGCTTGAGTGCAGGCCCGTTAAGCAAAGGATCGCGGTTCGATTCCCAGTCAGGGCACATGCCTGGGTTGTAGGCCAGTTCCCAGCAGGGGATGCACGAGAAGTCAACCATACATTGATACTTCTCTCCTACCCTTCCTCTCTAAAGATAAATAAATAAAACCTTTAAAAACAAGAAAAGAAAAAATCCAGGAAGTGTTTAAGCTGTGCAAGAAAGTAGGGAATCGAGTTGAACCTTGAGAATGAGGTGGGGTTTCAGGAGCCGGGTGGCAGTAGAGCAAGCATCCTAGTGAAAGCAGAGGTGGTCCCAAGTGCAGAGCCAGGTGGGCGGGCAGGCGCACGAGTTGTATTGGAGCACAGGAGTCTGGAGAAGCAGCCGAGGAGCCCATGGAGTGGGGCAGGAACACTTCGGTTTTGATGGACGAGCAGAAAATTCACCTGGCCCGACCAAGATGTCTGGGATGACAAGAAATGATGTTGATCAGTTGGGGCATCACACAAGGGAAGCCTTGAAAAGCACGGGGAAGGAATGTATAAATATCTGTACCTGAAGCAGCGGGACGTAGCAGGATGACAAGTCTGTGACATAAACTGGGAAAAAGTCTGGAAGAGATTTGCAGGACCCATCTCCCTCGATGTTCCTTTGACATGATGAATACCAATAGATTTAAAATAGAAGCCGAACTCAACTGAATCACAGAGACCAGAAAATGTCCTGCCAAAGCAGTGGAAAACCCACAGTTAACATCAATGATATGACTCAAACAACAAAAAAATTTTTTTTAATAAAAGGGCAGTATTTAATCCAGCAATTGAGAGGAAATGTCAGCCCCTACTGGACTCAAGCTGTTCAGCCACAGTTATCCAGGCCCCGAACCTCCAGCCTGAGGGCTGCCCAGTCTGCAGCCAGTGCTCCTGCACGGGGTCAGGAGTGCGCTGGGATCCGCCGCCCAGTGCCTGGCAGCCAGGTGCGTTTATCTCTTCTCCTGTCTCAAATCCTACTCCGTTAGCACAGAGGGAGAGTGGGTGGGAAGGAAAGAGGAACAGGAGGGGAAGGCAGAGGAAGAAAGAATGAGAACGAGTAAAAGACGGAAGAAAGCCAGAGAGGGGCCAAACGCAGGCTAGCAATTTCAACTAAACTATTTTCTGAAAGATGGAAGGCACATGGATGGGTAAGTGTCTCAGCAGAGGAGAAGTGTCAAGCTAAGTGCCTGCAGAGAATATCAAAAAGAAAGGAGATAATTTTTTCCTGAAGAACTCTGGGATTGGAGGTAATAAATTGCCAAAAAAAAAAACAACCCAAAACCCACAAGATACAGTGCAGACCTGAAAACAAGGAAGCCGGCTGAGAAATCTGAGTATGGAAAAACTGTCACCCCCACCGTCCCATCCTGTTTCCCAGTGTGTGGAGCTGAGCGACTGTCCTCTCTTGGGGACCACCCCTGTCCCGAGGCACAAACACACCCTTCACGTCTCCTCTAGACAGGACCTCAGGACATCCTGAGTCTGGGGAATGGAGAACTTGAACCAGGGGTTTCCAGACTTAGGGACGGCAGGCACAGAAAGGCATGGCCATGAAGAGCCATGGTGACAAACGGGAAATTTTGAGGAAGTATTTGAGATTGACACCCCATCGCCTCCCTTGACCCTTCTCCCAGAATCTGAATTGCTGAGGAAAGTAACCCCAGATAGAAGAAGTGATGATTCTTCTCTGGAGAAACATCAGCGTCTCAGAAAAATGATGTCTAGATACCGACATTTGGAAATCTCCCAAGAAAAAGTCAGTTTATTATCTAACTGTGCTCTACAAAAAGACCTCCATTCACAAACCCACCCAGACAGGCACACAGTGTCTCATTAATCCTCTTCTGGAGCTCTCTCTTTAATATCAGTGAAGAACAAAATATCATTTGGGAAAAGCCTGCAACATAAAAAAAAAAAACAAAATAAACAAATTAGACAAAAGGGGAAAAGAGGTCACTTGAAGAAGTAGAAGAATCGGTTTAAACAGCTACAGCTCCCGCCATCAGCTGTGCAGTAAGAAGAGCTCGTCTGGGACGCACACAGAGAGGTGAATAGAGAACACTGGGAGACCAGCAAAGAGCTCTTGAAAATTGGAAGCGCGGCGCTGGAAATGGCATCCTTTCAGGAGGTGAACCTGGGAGAGCCCCAGGAGCAGGTGGTCCTTCCTGTCGGAAGACACCTTTCCCAGGCGGAGCAGGGCCGCCTGCGCCTGGACCCACGGGCACCCTCAGAGCAGACCCTCAGAGCTCCGCTGCCCGGGTGGGTGCCTCAGCCACTTCCAGTCATTGGCTCTGAGACACAGAAACCCAATCAGGTGATAACTGGATCATTCACGGAGTTGCATTTTGACCACTCTTGTCATTTTTTTCAACCTTCAGGCAGGCTGCTTCTAAGATACCCTGTGCACGTGTGAATGCCTTTAGTAGAATCTCAGGAAGGAGCTGGGCCAAGAGGACGTCCTACTTCGGGGTGCGTTCTCCGAAGCACTTTGTACATTTGAAGCTCGAATATTGACTCTATGTGTAGAACATATAACCTTTACACTTATTTTCAGTGGAATATAACTTTTCTTTACCCACTTGTATAAAATGTAAGGTTCATGTAGAGAGACACTGACAAGATATGCATCGTATTGACTGAAATCAGTAACCTACACGTTATTAAATCTTTACTTATTTTTCACCATTAAGTCTTCACATTACCCTCTTGCCCTGGTGTTCCGGTTTGGGGAAGAGTTTAATATTAGCTCTATATTACTTTGTAAAGAATAAAAGCAGTTACGTTTGTCTAGTGCAGGAACCAAGCTAATGCGTGATGTTCAATCATATCTTGTTCAGTCTCCATCTTAAAAGTTGTAGTGTTTAAATCTGTTTGCTAAGACCCCATCCATCTGATCTGTTTGCCTTTACAGACAGCTATGCCACTCCCAGCATTTTCTGAAATACAGTAATTGGAATTAGACTCCAAATACCCCAGGTAAAACGAGACTAGAATTTTGTACAAACCAAAAGTATAGTATTAGGTTTCTGATAGTTTTCTTGCCTGTCACAAAATATCAGCTGGCACCCTCGGGAAGTAAAGGAAATAAAGAAGAATGTCATGAAGCAAGTAGTAAACTATTGTGTTTCCTCCAAAATTTGTTTGTCATGAATGAAATTTATTTATGAATATGAATAATTGGAAATTTGGGACTAAGAAATCCACTAGCCTTTGTACATAATTGACCTTCTATTCCTCTTGTGTTTTCCTTCTCATTTTTCAAACAGTTAGTATTCTGAGGATATATATTTATAAATGAAATATAATACTTTCATTTACCGCTGCTCATCATATTATATTACCTGCTTACATAGTCTTATTAAATTATTCTGAAATTTAGCCACAAGAGTTTACTTCTCTGAAGTGCTTAGTTTTTACTACAAAATTTGTAACTGCATCCTTCAGTTCCAAACCATTGTTATAATGGTAAAATTACATTCGTCAAGTACCAATCCAGTAAAAACCCATTGGTAGCACTTATCCATCAAAAACATCTAGTCACGCGTCACATACGCAGTGCTTCCCGTGACACCCCCTCTAGCCCAGGCTGCAGCAACGTACCAGAAGGACACCGCTGGTGCCAACCTATGGGTGACTCCTGCCTGCCTAACAACTGAGGTGGCATGGGACATGATATTTAAGAGAAATTCTTTTTTGTTTTTCTCAACATACATTGCTGATTTAGATATTTAATAATTCCCTTGTCTATTATAATTCTGTTCAGCTTCATTCATGATTGTCTTTCAGAGCTTCCCATGCAGTGATGCCATTCTTTGTGTGGATTCTGTCATGTGATTCACGTAGCCTACTCAGCCAGGGACTGCCAAAGTTAATGCTTTCAGAGCTACTTAGGGACTTGGGTCTCCTATTCCCACAATCACCCCTACCCCCCACCCCCCCACCCCAGCAGCTGTATGCCAAAGCCCAGCACAGTGGGAGCTGGTTAAAATGTCCATATCTCCACTCACCCCTGGCAAGGGCTTAGCCACAAACCTTCCCAGAGCTTCCTGGGGGTCCAGCTTCTCATCAGTCCACATCTAGGTGCCGACTGTGACACTTCCCACCGGGACACTGACACCCTCCTGGGAGTGAGAAACAGAGATAAGTGAACTCTCCCTCTCTTACCCAGTGGAGAGAGTTCAAACTCACAGTTATAAGTATTCTCACCAAGGTCATGAGAACAATGTGTGGACAAAGTAAGGATTTCAGCACAAAGATAGGAAATACAAAGTACTAACTATCTGGCCCCGGCCAGGTAGCTCAGTTGGTTAGCACATCCTCCCAATAGGTCAAGGCCGGACTTTTGATCCTGACTCAGGGCACATACAAGAATCAACCAATGAATGCACCGATAAGTGGAAAAACAAATTATTGTTTCTCTCTCCCTTCTTCTCCTCCTTCTCTCCCCTCCTCCTCCTCCTCCTTCTTCTTCCTCTCCCTTCCTCTCTATAAAATCAATAAATAAAACATTTAAAAAGAAAATATAATGCATATCTATGTTTCCTTATTTGAATCAGAACAGCAATATTCATTGCTTTTTAAAGGAGTGAATTTTGTCTTGAAACATGTTTCTGAATGTCTAAAGAAAATGCATGTCATTTTATTTTCATATAATTTGCAGGTATACAGATACTCTTATATCTGAAATATAACTACCACATGTCACTCTTACATATCAGATATTGTCAGCATATTTTTAAATTCTGGTAAGCTCGCCGCAGTCCAAATGAGGAAGCCTAAGAGTCTTATCCAAGCATCTGTGGTCCCTATTTGAATTTTAGCCTCGATTATTAAAACCTCAAACCACAAAATCCCCCTAGGAAATCTTGCATAAGCATTGTTCTCATTGAAAAGGGCCGGGATCAGGAGAGGAGGCAAGAGGTTCGTGCTTTAGTTGGCTTTGGAACATCGAGAACCAGGCGGCCGATTCTCCTTTAGATGTGTGTTCATGACCCCTTTTAAAGGCAATGGAAATTATTCGTGTGGATTTGGACAGAACATACCCCCAAGTAAGCAAATTAAGAAATGCCAAAAACAACCAAATTTCTTCGCTTCAAAAAAATTTGGCTTCAACTTTATTTTAAAAAACAATTTCATGCAATAGGTCAAGTAAACCTATTCATCAGTGATAGAATTTCTATGACAAATTTGAAGGAAAGACTTAAAAAATATTTTAACCATATTTCTTTTCTGGCTTAACCAGAAAAACCCAGTTGCTATACTATTTTTTGAAAAAGCGGTTACTTATGCTTCTCTAAATCAAGTATCTCATAATTCAAAAATTGGTTATTTTTCTACCAGCGCCTGATGGGAACATTTTCATATTTGCTAATGACCTAGCATGTAAAACAGACTTTTTGTGGAAAGAGCTTCTAGAATAGCAATCCCTCAGAGAAACGAGGAAATTGTCTTAAATATCCTAAAGAATGTGTCTGATAGACAATATTAATTTGGCAAAGGAGAGGTGAGTAAGAGAAGAATGGATAGGGGGGTTATTGTTTTTGAGGATGTGGGTAGGGAGGCTTGCCGAAAATACCGAGTACTCCATCCAAACCACAAAGGTTTACTAAACAGAAATTTAAATCAAAAAGGCAAACAGGATGTGCATCTGGGATACATTTTTGGACACATACTTTTAATACCACATGAAAGCTGTACCATCCAGATGTGAAAGCAATAAAATTTAAACAGAAAAACAAACAACGAAATAAGAAGTGAAATTGGATGATAGCCTTTAACCCGGAGCACTCCCCCCGTGAGGTAACTGGGTCACAGACCCAGGGAGCCGTCCAGTCCCAGGGAGAGGTGGGGCCTGTCCTGTCGCCTGGGTTTCCTTGCAGTGAAAGAAATAAAGTAGCAATCCGGTTGTAGGAAACGCTGAGCCTTGGCAGCCCCTGCCTACTGGATTTCTTAAGTTATCTGCTCTAGACTGAAGTGGAAACTTATTAAAGCCAGCACTTGAGTATCAGATCAACTCCAGGAAGGAAAACAGAGGGGAAAAAAATTGTTGGTACATACTGTACCCGGAACGTTATGAAGCAAGAAGTGAGTAAGAACTTCTGTGCGTTACCTAAAGCCAGTCATCTTATCACAAATACGAAGTGATAATGTCATTACAACTGGAACACTTCGGGATTTGGACATGAGAAAGCCTGTGCTGAGACTTAAGAAAATAGCACATGTTATGGTAAATAAAACTATTCCTCAAAAAGTTGGAAGGGAAATGTTAAGGGTATTGCTTCTTTCTTTTTCAGATTCTTACTTTTACTGTCTTAGATCACAAAGGAGAGGTAGCTCGGCAGCCACCAAGTCCCGACTGCAGCTTTATGTGTTGTAAAATAGCAAGTTTTAAGCATTTACAGTGTCCAGTTTCTTCAAATAAACACAATTCTCGAAGTCCAAAGCCCGTAACAATGTCTGGATCTTCCATCCAGGTGGTAACAAACCCTGACAGGTGCTGTCTACCAAAGTTCCAGACTAAGCTGCTGTTGGTGGCTGAAACGTTTAACTGAATACAAGTATCTGAAGTACGCACTGGGATTTTTCTCCCCACAAAAGTTTTGAAGATCAGAAATGAAAACTTCCAAAGTGTGGTTGCTTAAATACTTGTTTTCTTTTAAGCTTTATCTGCAATAGTCTTAAAACTTAAAGTGAAAAATAATACTTAAAGTATAAGAGTTAAAAGTTATATTTGATGGTGACAAAGTCACGTGTTTTATAACCTATGGTGCAAGGAAAAGAGCTTGGGGAAAGGACCAGCTTGCCAAACACAATTATTTCAGAGGAATAGAGTATTGATATTCATGATTATCTTAGAAGTATTTGAACTTTGCATTATTTCACTAAAAATATTTCTTATTTTGTATAACTTTAAGTATTTTGACAGTTTTGCTTTCCTTAATAGGACAGAGATTGAGCTGCCGTGGTTTGCAAAATAATAGCCACAGAATACTATAAACCAGAACGTGGGGGATACATAGAGGGGTGGGCAGAAGTAGGTTTACAGTTATAATGGAAATAAATAGAACAAGGATTAATAGTGCAAGAACTATTAGTCATTGTGTTTCATGTACTCACAACTGTAAACCTACTTTTGCCAACCTTATATTGATTTTAACCCAAGAGAAGCATATGGTTGGGTGTTCCTTTCTCTTCTCTTTCATTAAAATGGGTATATATGACATCACTCTTCATTCCCAATTGGTTTATCATGTATTTTTCTCATAACACCTTGTCATATGTTGAAACCTGAATTATTTAATTAACAAAGCATTAGATTTTTTTCTTCTCTTTAATGTTTCGAAACTTTGCTTTTCATTAACATATTTATTTGTTCTTGAATCTTTTAAGGCTATATCCCAGGTTTTGTTATACTAAACATGTTGAGGAGTGCCCTGTAGTATATTATTAATGGTGGACTGATACATAACAAATCACCACAAATTGAGCAGCTTAAAAAAGCCCATTTGTTATCTCAAGGTTAGCATGGTGAGGAGCTCAGGCACACCCTAACTGGGTCCTCTCACAAATGTGAGCCAACAAGGTGCAAGCCGGGCTCGGGGCCCAGCCCCCACTCAGAGGACTGTGCTGGGCAAAAGCCAAGTCCTTGTGGTTGTAGAAGCCAAGTCTGCCATTTTCTTGCTGGCTGGGGCTGCTGTCAGCTCCCAGAAGCCACTGTGGTTCCTGGTCGGGTGACTCTCTCCCAACTTGGCATCTTATTTCTTCAAAGCTAGTCAGGGAGACTCTCCCTGTAGCCTGTTAGTGGAAGTCGTGTAAAACATACTACGGTCATGGAGCAACTACCCTTAACCTTTTCCATGTTCTGTCAGCCTTGTGCCCACGCACAGGGAGAGGGCTCCATGGACGGGGGTGTCCCACCTGTGGGCCGCGTGCGGCGCAGAACAGCTATGAATGTGGCCCAGCCTAAAACCGTACATTTACTTAAAACATTATGAGGTTTTTTTGTAATCATGAGTCACGACGTATTTAACGTGTGGCCCCAGACAACTCTTCTTCTTCCAGTGTGGTCCAGAGACTCCAAAAGTTCAGACCCCGGCTAGGGCTCAGCACTGGAGAATGGGGGGCATGCGGCAGTCTCTGAATTCTGCCTCCCACATGCAGAAATGTCTATTATTTTACTAATTGGGAAAGATGCCCTATCAGAATCTATTTCAGGCATTCAAAACATTACTATAAATGTGGGAGATGCTTATGTTCTTTTTCACATGAAATTAAATTTCTACTGAATATAACTAACTACATGCAGAGAATAAAAGGTACAGATATAATTTGGCTCCCTATAAAACAGGAAACTACACAAAATATTTGCTTCAAATATTAACACTTAATAAGAACACTTTTAATATAAAACCGATATATTTTAGTGTCTTCTTCTGTACCATTTTGAAATTCCTTGGAACATCTGTTAGGGAAAATTTTTTTTCCTTTTTTATTCACTTATTTGACAAATATATATATATTAGATCTGTTCTATATTTCAGGCTTTTTGTTAAGTTCTCAGAATGTAAATTAAAGAATAATGATGAGTTACATCTTTGTCAATTACTAGCAATTCAACACTGGACAAATGATTTCACCTTTCCTTCCTTAGTTTACTCAACTTTCAAAGAAATATGTCTAATTTTGATACCATTTCATTTGCAAAAT
>PVKM010040041.1:0-13557 GCA_004027735.1 Carollia perspicillata | reverse complement strand
ATGCTTTGCCAATTTTTCCCAATACATTTCATAGCCCTGAAACTGAACACATTTACAGTGAAAATTAGGATAACATTTTTAAATGTCAGCAAAATTTATGTCACTTTGAAATGCTAAAATAGAGTAAAAAATAACAATCCTTTTTAGAAAATAGAATGTAGTATTTAGGGGTAAAGAAGCATTATGTCTGCAAGTAAAGCGGCTCAGAAATTGTGTGGAGTTCTTTATAATTTACAATACCTTTCTAAATCCATGCATTACTTGATATTCTCAGTAGCATTGGGAGGTTGGTCGTGTTATCCACATTTTTCAAAAAATAAAACTAAGGTTGAGATAATTTTAATAACATGCCCAATTAGTAAATTAGAAGCAGAGCTGAACCTCATATTTTGACAGTTAAATCATTTTTACTACAACTTGCTGCCTAAAACATATCTGGAGAGATTTACAAAAATTAAAATCTTATTTACCTTTTTGTTTTATAAAAGTAATTGAATGGATTGTATTTTAAAATTGCCTTTCCTTGCAGGGTATATACAAATAAGGGTTGCTATTTTATATGCAAGATATTAGAGACTTTCATGGATGATAGACTTGGGAACAAGCTTAAGCAAGTATAAATTTAGATACTTCAAAAGGAAAACATAGTATAACATTTACCAGCAGTACCTGTAGAAACCGTTAGAGCTATGTTTACATGCTGCCGCTACAGTCACTGACTATGTGGCCTGGTGGGAGCAAAACTCCTCTGAGTATCAATTTCTTCACTCATGAAATGTAGATGATAGTTATCTACAGGGGTTGTTTGGTTGGGGAGATTAGACAAAATTTTATATGTGAATCATATAATATGGTACCAGGGTTATAAATGCTCAGTATAATGCAGCTGTTGTTACTGTTCTAAACTTCAGAAGACTGTGTGTGTACTTATGTAAACCCCTATTTTCCGAATGACACATATGCACTGAGATGCACTGACCACATTGACACACACACACACACACACACACACACACGGGAGCATCACGAAAATCTTATTGATGGCAATTGACATTTAATTTTATGTTTAGATTAGATTTTTACTTTTAAGTATTTATTTTGAAATTTTTATAGGCATAGAAAAGTTATAAGCACAGTATTAATAATTTCTACTTAGTTTTTACTAGATTTCATGTAGGTAAATAGATATCATGCATGTGTACAGGTATGTACTTTCTGAGCCATTTTACTTTCAAACATGATGCCTCTTTACCCATAAACAATACACTCTATTTTCTAAAAATCAAAACAATGAAAATCCATTTTCTTCTGACACAAAGACATACAAGGTGGAGCAAAGGAGGTTTATAGTTGGGAGTACACAAAACACAGAATTAATTCTTATATTACTATTTATTAATCATTGTATTTTTTTCATATGAACAACTCTAGACCTATTTTTGTCCCCTGTTATCCTGTAATTATTATAATCAGAGAATATCATTGTTACCTAGTCACAAAAGTACCCCCAAAAGGACCATTCTTCTCCAAATAATACAGAGCTCTCAGCTGTTGTACTTTGTTATCTCTCCAGTATGAAAAAGCTCCTCATACTTGACCTTTCTTGGCATTCAAATTCTGAAGAGAAGAACAAGTTGTTTTGTAGAACTTCCTCAACTTGGGTGTATTTTATATTCTCTCACCATTACTGTCAGGTGATGCATTTTTTAGCACTGGTACCACAGAATTAATACTTTATTTTTCTTAGCGCATCATAGCAGGAGGATAATAATATGATGTCAAATTTTTTTCAATAACTGCTGATTCTAACTTTGGTCACTTAGTTAAAAATACAATTGTGGGGCTACTGTTTTTCACTTGAGAATTAAAACTTATCTTGTGTTAGATTGTTTAAAATTATACAAATGCCTTATTATTACTCAAACATTTATTCATTAGAATTAACATGCAATGATGATTTTTGCCTGAATTCATTATTATTTGATGTTTTGCCAAATGGTGAGTTTCTAATTCCATCACTTCGTTAGCTTCTATAATAAATAACTTTATTCCATATTTATCTGTATTGTCTTGTGGAATTTTAGTTTATTCTATGGATCACACTCTATTATTACCATTAATTAATTAATTATCCTCACCTGAGGATGTGTTTTTATTTATTTTAGAGCATGATGTGAAAGTGAAGTATAGATTAGTCATTTCCCATATGAGCCCCAACCAGGGATTGAACCAGCAACCTAGGTATGTACTGTGACTGGGAATTGAACCTGCAGCCTTTCAATACATGAGACAATGCCCAACCAACTGAGACACCTGGCCAAGGGATCATTATTTATTTTGATGCTTGAATGTATTATATTTGGCTAGTGGGAGCCCTTTTGAGCTGCTATTATGTTCTCTTGACACATTTTCATCCTGCTTTCAGCACTGCCTTGCTTTCTGACACGAAGATAATTTAGGATCATCTTGAACTTTCCTTCTTCTGGTCCTAATATTAGTCATTTATTCAAAGTGCCTTGATTTCTCTAAGTAGAAAATAGTATTTGGAAGCAAATACATAGCCATTAGTTTTGCTTAGTATAGAACGCCATTGCTCATAAACCCTCTCAGTGATTTGAAAGTAGTCTATGGCTGTGTCTGTATTCCCCAATGTGTTTATCTATCTGTCTATCATCTGACTAAAACCAAGAGTTCATTCAAATACTTTACATTACAATCTACCAAAGTTGGGTTTATTCTATGTTTTTCTTTTGCTGACAGTAAAGTAACTGACACATATTTCACCACAAATATTTGTTTGTTCAATTATATAATCAGAGAAAGTAATTTCAGAAGTCTAACCTGTACTTCTGTTCTAAAGGAGACCTAATAAGTGAAGATCAGTATTGCCCATAGTAATTTTTGTCTTTAGCTTGAGGGTAAATAATTTCAGTAGGATATTTATATGTCCAAGCTTACTAGGATTAGATCTCTCCATGCACACTTCATTGTATTTATATTTGTCATTTACAGCACAGTTTGTTTTAGTGGTTCTCATTTATACTATATTTTAGAGTTTACCTCTCACCATTATGTATCAATCAAATCATTGATTAATTATATGGAACATTAATTTTTTTGAAAGTCAGAACTACAATAAACATATATTCAGAAAGGTGTTACTGTCTCTTCCATTTCTTTTATTTCATTTCTACGTCTAATCTTTTCTAACATGTTCTTACTTATCTTCAGTAAATCAAAATGTTATTGCTTCCTTATTGCACAGTTGAGAAAAGTGCATAAATATTTACTCATCTTCCTTCTTTCTCACACACAAAATATTAGAAAACACTAGATGCTCTTTCATAATTTACTATTTTTGGTTAACAATACATATTGGAAATTACTCTGCACAAGCTCAGAGAAACCTTTCTTAACATGTTTTTGAGACACAAAGGTTCCATTTGCTACATGCATTATTTTTTAACAATGTGTGAGAGTACCCATTTCACTACTACCTCATCAGCAGAAGTTGCTGTTAACTTTTTAAGTTTTGCCAATCTCATAAGTGAAAACTTATATCTTAGTGTAATTGTACTTACATTTGCATAATTGACAGAAAGATTGAATCATAAAATGTTAAAATCCACATTTACACGTCTTTTTTGAATGTATGATAATGTATTTTGCCAATTTTTCTTTCATTTGTATAATTTCCCCTCAATTTACATACTAGTGATAATAGGCTTTCATGTGTGCTATGTGTTAGAAATACTTCCCTCCTGTCTTTTAATTGTCTTATGTATTTAATTTTATATTTAACCACAAGATTTTTATTTTTAATTTCTTTTGTTTTTAAATATAGATCTGGATTTTGAATTTTAGTTAGAAATACTTTACCTGTACTCAGGTAAATGGCATTTAAAAATTTTTTCAATTTATAATTATTGATATATTAGTATAGAAGCAAAATTGTTTGTTCTAGTCTGTCTTCGAGAGTATTTCTGGTGTTTTCCATGTAGATTATCAATAAAATTGCCAAAAAAGACAACTTTTTTATTTTTTTCTAGTTCACATGTACTATATTTCTTTTTCTTGCTAGGAACTTCCATACAATACTGAAAAAAGTTTTGAGAGTGAATATCCTCACTTACTCCTAACCTGAGGAGGAAGCGTTCAGTCTTTTCCATTGAGTATAATGTGAGAATTGTGCAGACTTCTTCAGGTTGAGGAAGTCTGTGTTCCTCATGAGAGAAGGATTATAGATACATACGGGCAGTGTTTGGTTTCTGTCACCTGACGGTGACTTTCCAGGTTCCCTGCCGCCAACTGCTGGTTGTTTTAAGTGAGCATTTTATGCAGAGCCATGGAAAGGAAATGTTGAGAGGATGTAGACTACCACGTTTTCCTGGGCCTCTGGGGCTTCTGCCCTGTCACGCTGGCCCACAATTGCACTTCAGGAATCTGTTTAAATTTCAATTTCCTCCTTAATTCTTTTATGGCTGCCACCTTTTCCTCTCAGCTTCTACCAAAGACAAAATCAGATCCTGTGTCTGGTCTCTTCTCAAAGAGGCTTGTTACATTTCAGAATTCAGTTCACCTGGTTGTCTTGTAATCTTGGATGCCTGATAATCTAAAAAAAGGCAATGATTTTGTAGATGATTTGAGAGTAGTATTCTTTTAAAGTTGGCCATATCCTAAGTGGGAAGAGAGCTGGCATCAATTATTTATGCCACAAATATTTTTGAGCTCTTATCATGTGCCAAGTCCTACACTAAGTGGGATTTTGTAGTGTGAATAAAATTAAATCTCCACTTAGAATAAGTTTGAGGCCTGATTACAAGTCTCACTTGCTGGGAAATGAATTTTAGTTATAGAGCCATTTCGTACTCCCATCTTCTCTATAAAGCAATGGTTCTTTGTTGTGAATGTCAAATGAGACATGCAACCATAAGTGGTTTGTTAAACATCTCTTATATTGGACATGCAATAAAATATTTGTAAAGCTGCTTTGTATTGTTGTTCGGTTACAGTTGTCCTGCCTTTTACCTTTTTTTTTTTCAGTGTAATTTATGGTCTCATGATCTACCAGTGTTACATGATCAAAACCCTACCAACAATAACAATAAAAAGGGTATTAAAAATCTTAAAGAATTATACATTATTTTGAAGTTGTCCAGTTGTTAACAAGCTTCCCATTTTGGATTACTATGTCCACTGTCAGAAATAGAGATATTGGGTTGCAATTACCCTGTCATTGTATACTATTTATACATTGGGCACAAATAGAAAACCCTGCATATGAAACAAAGCTAATGGAATTTTCTTCCTGACACAAATCCTCCCGAAAAATAAAAACAAGTGGTATAAAGATTGATTGAACTGAGTTGTTAGATTAGAAATATAATGTAAAAACAAGAGGAAACCTTTTGTTACAAAACTCATGTTTTTTACAGGTGAGAAATCAAAAGCCCAGAGAGGTTAAGATTATGCCGAGAAATTATGACATGACTTGGTTCCCCCACAGCTCTCCTGCCCTCTAGTCCAGTCAGAAATCACATTGCATTTGGATAGCCAGACTTACCTTATTTCTTTGCTATTTTAAATAACATTTCATTTTTGGAACTCTTTTAGATTTACAGAAAATTTTCAGAGAGTAGAGAGAGTACATGCTGGGCCATTTCCCTTGTTAACATCTCACATTAGTCTGATATATTTGTTAAACACACTGATGCATTATTTTTAATTGAAGCTGGGCTGTTTCCCTTATTAACATCTCGCATTAGTCTGATATATTTGTTAAACACATCCATGCATTATTTTTAATTGAAATCCACAGTTTATTAAAATTTACTTAGAATTTACCTACTTTTTTTCTGTTTTAGGATCTTATCCAAGTTACCACATTACATTACATTTAGTTGTCATGTCTCCTTAGGTCTTCCTAGCTGTGCTAATTTGTCACTTTCTTTGTTTTTTATTTACTTTGACAGTTTAGAGGAATACTAGTTAGATAGATATGTTGCAGAATTTCCTTCAGGTGAGATTTTTTATGTCTTTCCTATGATGAGAGTGGAGTGTGGAAGATCACAAAAGTAAAGTTCTATTTTACTCACATGATATCAAGGGTGCATGCTATCCACCTGACTTGTATCACTGTTGATGTTGACTGTAATGCCTAGTAGAGGTAGCATTTGTTAAATTTCTTCACTGTATGGTTATTTTTCATCTCTATTTTCCATGCTTTGAAAGTATATCACAATATATTGCTCACACTGAAGAAGTGGGCGTGTCCCTATGTGATTTGGAATTCTTCTTGAAGGATTTGTCAGGCTTCCATTTGTTTATTTATTGAACCATCTAATTCTATCATATGGACCATGGATACTTTATACTTTGGGTTGTAATCAGACACCACTTTATTCTGTTGTCCCAGTTGTTCCAACTTTGACACCTTTACATCCTTCAGTTGTTTCCTCCGTATCTTTGAAATACCTCCATTATTGGGTGTCTGTCGGTGTTTGAGCACTTCCCAGCCTTTTCCCACTGCAAAATGCTCTAAGCCTATTTTGTGTATTTCCTACTATAGTTCTAAAATCAGTCATTTCTCTAAGAATTCCTCCTGTTGCAAATTGATATAAGAAACTAAACACCGTATTCATTCGTAGCTTCTGGGAGTGTCCTTGATTTCAGACTTTTATTTGATAGAGCATGGGAACACAGGGACAAAATGTGTATATTAATCTATCTTCACTTACCTATAAATACTTCTACACATAGTCATCTGCATCAATACCAATTCAATGTACTATACTGAAACCTCTAACTCTAATTCTTTACATGGTGGTATACTATAGTCTATACTCCTTTCTTATCTATAACTTTCCTCTTTAACACTGAAAACCCAGAGTCCTACCATCTATCAATTTATTTAGTTGTCCAGTTCCAGTGTCTTGTCTAGCTGTTACTAATCAATAGCCACATAGCAGATAACTTTATCAACCCCAGTTTATTTTTTATCAACAGTACTTTTTGCCTTTAGTCTTACACAATCTTCTCATTTCCAAAGGTAGCTGAAATAGCAATTTTATTTCATCCATTCGTAAGGTTGTTTCATCATTTAAAAAAATATTTACTTAGATTTTTTCATATTGTTAATTTCATCCTGGCATATCTTGACCTCCTAAATGATGTTTTAAATTTTTCTGAAGTTAAGGCCTATCATTTGTAATACAAAGTTAATAGGTATTAGAAATGAATGGTGGTATACATACATTATTACATTATATAGCTTTTTCAGACTGGCTTCTTTCACTTAGCAATATGCATTTAAGTTTCCTCTATGTCTTTTTGTGCCTTGTGAGGTCATTTCAAAACTCACCGAATAGAATTCCACTGTATATAAGTGCCACAGTTTGTTTATTCATTCCTTTGTGAAGTTTAGTTTGCCTCCAGTTTTGGGCAATTATAAATAACACTGCTATAAACATTGTGTAGATGTAGTTTTCAGTGCATTTGGGTAAATACATAGCAGCATGATTTCTGAGTCAGGTGGTAAGACTGTGTTAGTTTTATAAAAAAACAAATAAAATAACAACAACAAAAACTATGCCAAACTGTTTTTCAAAGTGCTGTAGCATTGTGTATTCTCACCAGCATTTGGTGTTACCAGGTTTTGCATTTTAGTCATTCCAGTGGATAAATAGTGGTTCCCATTGTTATTTTATTTACAACATTATATTATATTGAGCATTTTTTCAATGTGCTTAATTGCCATTTGTGTGTCTTTGGTTTGCTGACTATTAATATATTTTGTTCCTTTTTAAATTGCATTTTGTTTTCTTATTTTTTTTAAAAAAATTATTGCTGTTCAAGTACACCTTTTCCCTCTCCCCTTCACCCCAGCCCTCCCCTGTGGGTGGGATTGCAGACTGGTGCAACCACTATGGAAAACAGTATGGGATTTCTTCAGAAAACTAAAAATGAAACTGCCTTTTGACCCGGCAATTCCACTGCTATTATTATATCCTAAGAACCCTGAAACACCAATCCAAAAGAATCTATGCACCCCAATGTTCATAGCAGCACAATTTACAATAGCCAAGGGCTGGATGCAACACAAGTGCCCATCAGTAAATAAATGGATCAAAAAACTATGGTACATTTATATAATGGAATTCTATGCAGCAGAAAGAGAGAAGGAATTCCTACCCTTTGCAGCAGCATGGATAGAACTGGAGAGCATTTTGGGAAGTGAAATAAGCCAGGCGGTGAAAAGCATTCTGAGTTTTCTTGTAATTGAATTTTAGAGTCCTTTGTATATTTTGAATACAAGTCCTTTAACATATATGTGTCTTACAGATGGTTTCCCCAGTCTGTGGTTTGTCTTTTGATTCTCTTCAGTGTTTTGTACTGAACATAAGTGTTTTATTTTTCTTTATGTTTTTAAATAAAGTACAATTTAACATTTGTCTTTTATGCATATGCTTTTGTGCTGTATATAAAAACTTGTAAACACCTAGATGTTCTCCTGTGTTTGCTTCGAAAAGTTTATTTTCTCATTTTACATTTAAGCCTAAGGTTCATTTTACATTAATTCTTTTCTGGCTAGATTATTTTGTTTTTCTTTTGGTATATAGAATTACTATTCTCCCAGTACAATTTGTTGAAAATCTATGTTTTCTCTATGAATTATATTTGTGTGTGTGTTTTTTCTTTATTATAAAGTAATTCCTATATTTGGATAGATATTTTTCTGCATTTTCTAGTCTGTTGTGCTGATTTATGTGTCTGTTCTTTTACCAATACCACACTGCATTGATTGTTGTAGTTTTATAATACATCTTGAAATCTAGTAATATGATTCCTTCAACTTCTTTTTTTTATCTTTGTTTTGGCTATTATAATAGCCAGAATAAGGTTTTTTTTTCCCCTTTTAATATAAACTTTAAACTAGGTTACCCATCGTTACAAAATAGCTATCTGGGATATCTAGGATTGCACCAAATTAAGTTGTGCAAAATTTTCATCTCAACAGTATTGAGTCTTCCAATCCATAAACCTGGAATGCAGCTTCCCAGTTATTGAGATCTTTTATTTCTTTCATAGTTTTCTTTAAATAAAATTCATATATATTTTGTTAAATTTATACCTATGCTTTTTATCTTTGGTGCTATTTAAATGGTATTTTAATTTAATTTCAATTTCTCATTGTTCATTTTTAGTAGGTAAAAAAGTAATTAATTTTATATTATTTGACCTGCTAGTCATGCTTATTAGTTACAGAAAATTTTATTTTTGATTCTTTGGGTTTTTCTACATAGATAATAATGACATCTATGAATGCAGACAGTATTATGTCTTCATTTATCATCTGTATACCTTAGACTTCCATTTATTATATTATTCTACTGACGAGAATGATCAACATGGTAGTGAATAGGAAGGATAAAATAATACATTACCTTTTTCTTCATCTTAGAAGGAAAGTTCTCAGTTTCTTCTACAATACATTAGCTGCAGATTTTTGCAGACTTTTTAAATCAAATTGAGTAAATTTTCTTCAGTTCATAGTATCTGAGATTTTAAAAAAATCATTAAAGGCATTAGATTTTGCCTAATACTTTTTCTATTTGTTATGGTCATATTATATTTTTTCTTTATCTTGTTGATATTGTGAAGTCCCTCAAGATTTTCAAATATTGAACAAGCTTTACTGCTTGTAATAAATCCCACTTACAGCTGGTGCATAATTCCTTTTATACTGATTTGGATATAATATGCTATGATCTTCTGGAACATTTCTGCATCAGTGTTTATGAGAAATATTGGTCTGCAGTTTCTGTTTCTTTACTGTGCTTATCTGATTTTGGTAATGGGATATTATAGATCCCATAGAATGAAAATATTGCCCTACTTCTATTTTGTAGAAGAGATTATGTAGAATTTATATCATTTCTTCCTAAATATTTGGTAGAATTTGTCAATAAAACTATCTGGTCCTGATGCATTCTTTTCTAGATTAATTATTGATTTATTTAAATAGGTACAAATCTATTTATATTATATATTTATCTTTTCATGAGTTTTCATAGTTTGTGTCTTTTAAAAAATTTATTGTTGCTCAGTTACAGTTGTCCTGCCTTCTTTCTTGTTGCTCATAATTTGTGTCTTTCAATGGTTTGGTTCATTTCTTTTAGGTTACTGGCTTATGGACATGGCATTGCTCATGGGATTCATTTGGTATCTTCCTGAAGTCTGTGTGATCACTACTGATGACTCTGATTCCATTTTGTCTTAATTAGTTTGGCAAGATGTTTATAAAACATATCATTTTTTCTAAAGATACAGTTATTCATTTATACATTTTGAAATTATGTTTTCACTTTCATAATTACTATCTGCTATATTTTTACTATTTCTTTTCTTTTGCATTCTTAAATTTTAAAAACTTCTTTCTGGGTTGTGGTGGGATCTTATATAACTGATATTAGATTTTTTTCTTCTCAAAGATATATTCATTTAAAGGTATAAATTTTCTTCCAGGCATTGTTTAGGTTGCAACCCTCAAATTTTGATAAATTGTGTTTCATTTTAATGTATTTAAAGTATTTTTTTATGTTTTCTTGACAACTCTTGTCTTTGTGTTACTTAGAAGTGTGTTGTTTAGTCTCCAAATATTTGAAGATTTCCACATCTTTTTCTATGATATTTTGTTGAATGCTACTGTGGTCTGAGAACATATATTGTTTTATTTCTATTGTTGTAAGTTTTTAGAAGTTTTAAAGAATGTGATCTATCTTTGGACCTTAGGAAGAATATATATTCTGCTCTTTTAAATAGATTTTTCTGTAAATGAAAATTGGCCAAGTTGATTGTTCAAATTGAGTATGTCCTTAGTGATTTTCAAGTATGTCCTTAGCCTGATCTATCAGCTAATGACAAAGAGTGCTGAAGTGTTCAGTGGTGATAGTGAACATGGCCATTCCTGCATTCAGTCCTATCAGTGTTGCTGTGCGTATTTTTATGTTTTTTGTTTTTTTTTTGTACATAGGCACTTAAGATGGTTATGCATTTGTGGAAAATTAATCCCTTTATCATGACATAATCCCTCATTTTTCTCCCTGGTGATTATCTTTGTTTTAAAGTCTGCTTTGTCTGAATTTAATATAGCTACTTCAGCTTTCTATTATTGTGAACACAGTATATGTATCTACATCTCTTTACTTTTAACTTAGGGGTCTTTATATTTAAACTGAGTTTCTTGTAGCATACCTAGTGATGAATTAATTCTGTTACTGTTTGTCTGCGAAAGTTTTATTGCTCCTTCACTTTGAAGCGCAATTCTACCGGGTGGTCAATTTAAGATTGATGACATTTTAGGTTAAGCAATTGCTATATGTTGCTCCGCCCTCTCATTTATTGCCTGGTTTCTGATGAGGAGTCCACCGTACTTCTTATCCTTGTTCCTATACAGTCCGATGTCTCTCCCACCTACTCCTCTTCCTCTCAGAAGATGGTCTCATCTTCTTATTGATTTGAATATTATATGCCTAGATGTACCTTTTGCTGTTGTTGTTATTCATCCTGCTTGCTGTCCTCTAAGACACCTGTTTTATGGTTTGGTGCCTGTCGTTAGTTTGGAAAGGTTCTCAGCCTTTCCTCAAATATGTTATCTTCCTCATCACAATTACACACGTTACAACTTTTGACATTATCCCTGGTGCTTCGATACTTTGATTTTTTAGCACTTTTTTATCTTTCTATTTCAGTTTGCGAAGTTTCTATTGATATATCTTCCAGCTCACTGATTGCTGACTTGGCTCTTTCAAGTCTATAATGATGCCATAAAAAAGGCCATCTTTATTTATGTTAACATGCTTTGATTTTTATCATGTCCTTCTGATCCACTATATAGTTTTCATCTCCATGATTATATTACATATATGTCTGCTACATTTATAATTTTTATTATAGCTTTTAACATATAATTCATAGTTGTTTTAAACTCTAATATTTTAAAGTCTATGTTATATCTGAATCTGGTTGTGATGCTTGCTTTGTCTGTTCAGAATGTATTTTTATCTTGCCTTCTAGCATACTTCATAACCTTTTGTTGAAAGCCAGGCATGATACATTGAATAATAGGAACTGAGGTAAATAGGACTCTAGTGTGAAGTTTTATGTTAATCTGACTATGAGTTGAGCTTTATTTAATAAATCCTACAACTCTAAATGCCAAAGTTCTAACATTCCTCTAATGTAATTTTTTGTTTTCCCTGTTGTTGGATTTCCCTAAGAACTACTCCTGAGATGCACCCTGTACCTGTAGTTCTTTCGGCTATAATCCACTGCTATTATATGGTGGTGTTAAAATAATAGGAGATAACCTATAATTATATGGCGTAATCTCTGTCTTTTAGTTGTTTCATGTGACAAGTCTATGAACAAGTGTGTCTCAATTATGCCTCCATAGGGGAAGGAAAGTTTTTTCCTTCCTGTATTTTGCCCTGTTGTTCATGCATTTCTTCTCTTTCATGCATTCTCCACCAGATAGATTATGCCTTCTCCACTGAGTAAATCTAAGGAGTCCTTCCCCCTCACTGTTTCAGAGACACAACAATTCTGCTTCTTATATACTGAAGTAAAATTGAGGAAGAGAAGGATAAGGGGAGGCCAATTTAGAAGACGTACTTTAATGAAGAGAGTGTGTCATATAAAAGATTTAAGCCAAGACTCATAGGCAGATGAAATTTGAAGTGACAAAATATTTAAAGTAAAAGAGAAAATGATTAAACTGGAAGCAAATATTTTAATTTGGCAAGTCTAAGTTATCTCTGCTACCTTGTGGGTTGCAAGTCCATGAGGGGATTATACAAGATGTAGAGAATAAAAACACTTATCCAAGTGTAAATAAATGTTATTCTTATCTTTTAAGTTAAATATCGCCTATGTGTATGTATCTTCATCTCAAGTAAAAATTATATTTTTGAGAGAATAGTACCCCTTTTACATATTTTCATATTTATAATTTTAAGGCAATTTTTATTAAAATGGAAACTTCAATATAGCTTTCTAGAGACATAAATAAATACCCCTGACAGCCTTTAAACTAGTCTATTCTATTTAGTACAAGACCCGCAATATCACTGAAAGAACAAGATCATATAAGCAATTCATTATAAGATGTTTTGTGTTTTTAAAGCATTATTTGAAAAAATGCAAATACTTTCTCTATTCATGCAAGAAACAGATTTTTAAAAGCAGCCCTTCCAGCTTGCTTGTTACTTAAAAGTTTTTTTTTCTATAGGGACACTAGGGTTTTGGTGGGAAGTGAACAGTGCCTGTAATATATATATATGGCTTTGGATACCCAGGAAGTGAAACAGATTATTGTATAAAAGGCAAAGGGCTCAGAGAAAAAAAATACAATATTATTAAGCAAGTCTTATTTACTTATGAAAAAGAATACCAACTTGAAATTTACAGATTTGGATTATGAAATAAGCTCTTATGAAATTGCTGTGTGGCCAAGAGCAGGTCATATACTCTCTTGGCTTTATGTTCTCTACTATAAAA
>PVKM010040040.1:0-13568 GCA_004027735.1 Carollia perspicillata | reverse complement strand
AGAGTAGGTCGGAACAAATAGTGGTAAAATAAAATCTTTTATTTTTATTATTCTTACCTAAATATTCCTGTTCAAATAAATAATAGTAGAGATGTATTGGCTGATTCTAAGCATTTGAATAAGTGAAGTGACAGATGTGTCACCAGGGACGTGAGGGAGAACATGGAAGTGCTGTCACAAGGCGCCTGCACTACACAGGCAGCCGTGTTGTAGACTGCTATCTGGTGGTGGGCAGAGATCAGACCGAAATGTTTATTGTAAAGTCTCGTCAGAGTGTAACAAAAAGCAACAAAATTAAACTATTTATCACCTATAAGCATTCCCTTGAAATACAAAGACCTGGAGAGGTTAAAGGCACAGGGATGGAGGAAGACGCGTGCTACAGGCAGTCACTAAAGAGCTGAAGTGCTGATACTAACTCCAGACACAGCAGGCTTCAGAAACCAGAATTATCGGGGATAAAGTAAAGCATTACATAAGGGCAAAGGGTTCCTTTCTCCAGGAAGGCATAACAATTCTAAACATACAGCCATCTAACATCAGCATATCAAGATATATGAGGCAAAAACTAATAAAACTGAAAGGAGAAAAAGACCAATTTTCTATTGTATTCGAAGACTTTAACACTCCTCTGTCAGTAATTGACACAGGAGGCAGACACAAATTAATAAGAATGCAGATGACCTGGGCAGCACAATCAATCAGCTTTATCTGATTGACACTGACAAAATACCCTAGCCAGCAACGGCAGAATACATATTCTTCTCAAACTTCTGTGAAATATTCCCCAGGACAGACCATGTTCTTTGCCATGAAACATGTTTTAACACATAAAGTAATAGAAATTATACAAAGTATTTTCTCAGACTGCAATAAACTCAATATAAAAACAGATAACAGAGAAATAACTGGAAAATATCAAAATATTTTGAAATTATACAGCACATTTCTAAATAACTCAAAGGTCAAAAACATTTCAAGAAAATTATGAAATATTAACTAAAAAATTAAAAAAGACAACATCAAAATTTGTGGGATGTAGCTAAAGCAGTGCTTGGAGGAAAATTTGTTGCATCTACTACAAAAGAAAGTTCTAGTAGTTAAACTTCTATTTTGAGAAATTAAAGAAAGAAGAGAAAATTAAGCTAAGGCAAGCAGAACAAAAAGACTAATAGAAATCAAAGCAAAAGCAAAAAGAATCTGGCACAGATTTTTGTTTTCTGATAAATTCTACCAAATATTTAAGGGAGAAATTATACTAATTTTCCATCTTTTATAGAAAATAAAAACAAAACATCATTTTTTCAGTTTTATTAAGAAATAATTGATATACTTTGCTATGTAAGTATGATGCTTTGATTTACATATATTGTGAAATTATTACCACAATAGGTTCATCTAACATCCATTATCCCACACAGATACAATAAAAAGAAAGAAAAAAGCAAAAAAAAAAAGTTCTCTGTGGTGAGAACTCATAGGATTTACTTTCATAACCACTTTCCTATACTGTACATCATACAACAGTGCTAGTGATAGTTATCATGTCATATGTTACATCCCCAGTACCTATTTATCATGTAACTGGAAGTTTGTACCTTTTGACCATCTTCCTTCACCTGCCACCTCTGGTAACCATTAAGTCTAACCTCTTTTTCTATGAGGTTGCTTTCTTTTTTTTTTCTCTCCACTTATAAGTAAGATCATAAGTATTGTCTTTCTCTGTCTTATTTCACTTAGCATAATGCCTTCAAGGTTCATCCATGTTGTTGCAAATGGTAAGATTTCCTCATTTTTTTATGGCCAAATACTATATATACATTATATAATACAGGGTGTGGCAAAAAAGGCAAAAGTAGGTTTATAGTTGTGTCTAAAAAACAGTTTAATCTTGTATTATGTATTAATTATTGTATTATTTTCTATATGAACTATAAACCTAATTTTGTCCTAACTTGTATACATCATACACACACACACATACACACATATACACCCCACAACTTTTTAATTTATTTATCTATTGATGAACACTTAGGTTGTTTCTATGTCTTCACTGTTGTAAATAATGCTGCTATGAGCATAGGACTGTAGGTACCTTTTCTGGTTAGTGTTTTCATTTTCTTTGTATATATTCCCAGAAGTAGATTTGCTAGATCATATGGTAGTTCTGTTTTTAATTTTGTGAAGATCCTTTGTACTGTTCTCCATAGTGGCTGTACCAATTTGTAATTCCACAAACAGTGTACAAGGGTTCTGTTTTCTTCACATCCAAGCCAGCATTTGATATCTCTTGTCTTTGGGCTGATGACCATTCTTATAAGTATGAGCTGATATTTCAAGGTGGTTTTAATTTGCATTTCCTTAATAATGAGGGATATTAGCATTTTTCATGTACCTGTTGGCATGTTGTGTATCTTCCTTTGGAGAAATGTCTATTCAAATCTTTTGCCCCCCCAAACACCTTAAGTTAAATAACTAAGCCAGCAATATACTAATCTCTAATTGAGATAAAAACACAATAAAATTATGTACCAATATCTCTAATAAATATAGAAGCAAAAGTCCTCAACAAAATATAGCAAATAGAATTCAGCAATATATAAGAAAGATAATACTTGTAGTTCATGATTAACTGGGGTTCATTATAGAATTACAAGCCTTCTTGAACTATTATAAATCAATCTATGTAATTCATTATATTAACAGTATGAATTAGAAAATGTAGTCATACAATAAATGCAGGAAAAGCATTAAAAAATTAGACACCATTCATAATAAAATTATCAACAAACCAGGAATATGAGAGAATGTCCTTAATCTAATTATGAAAATGTCAAAATTTATTGCTAACATCATATTAATAGTGACAATGATGGCCACTTTTCCTTTATGTTTGTGAGCAAGGCAAGGATATTTTCTCTCACAGCTTCTATGTAACATCATACTGCAGAAATCGCCTACTTGCAATAAAATAAGAAAAAGTAATAACTATATGGATAGGAAGGGAACAAATAAAAGTGTCTTTACTTGTAGATGACATGATTATTTATGTAGAAAACCCTAAAGACTGTGTGTGTGTGTACATGTATGAGGTCTGTCATCACACATCTATAAGCAACAAGTACAACCATTGTTAATATCACAAGAATGGTTTGTGCCACACTGACGTAATCTGGCAGCTAAGGAGAGTGGACTAGAATGCACCTGTGTGAACAATGACAACTCCACTATACTATTAAGTGAGGACAAAGATGCCATTGAGTGAGCATGTGTACTATGTGATTGTCACATTTAAAATGACTGAGCCAGTAGAGCAGTGAATCTTGATCAGATTTTGCATTAAACTTGAACATTCATCCACAGAAACTATTCAAATAATTCAGAAGGCTGCAGTTATGGGCAACTGGTGATTGACTGGCAGCTTCATCACGACAATGGACTCACTCATGAATCACATCATGTGCAGAGTTTTTTGTGAAATGTCAAATCACCCGGGCAACTCAGCACCCCCTATAGTCCAGATTTGGCATCCTGCAACTTCTGGCTTTTTCAAAAAATCAGCTTTGAAAAGGAAGAGATTTCAGGCTGTCAATCAGATTCAGAAAAATATAATAGAGCAGCTGATGGAGATTGGGAGAACTAGGTAAGGTCTCAAGATGTCTGCTTTGAAGGTGACTGAGGCATCATTGTCCTGTGTACAGCATTTCTTGCATTTGTATCTTCTTCAATAAATGTCTCTATTTTTCATATTAAATGGCTGGATAAATTTTGGACAGACTTCGTACAAATATAAAACTTCTTATATATAGCAAGGTTGTGGAATACAATATCAGTATACGAAGGTCAATTGTTTTCCTATAAGCTAACAATGAATATTTGGTAATAGAAATGAAAAAAAAATATCATGTATAATAGCACCAAAATAAGTATTCTCGAATAAATCCAAGTAGATATGTATAGGATCTATATGCAGAAAGCTACAAAACAAAATTATAAAACAACATAAAACAAAAGAAACAACTAAAAAATGTAAAGCTATTTCAGGTTTAGAGATTAAAAGATTCAATATGTTCATAGGATCATTCTTTACAATTTGATCTGTAGATTCAGAACAATCTCAATTAAAATTCCAGCAAGCTGCCCTGACAAGAGTGGCTCAGTCTGTTGTTGGGTGGCATTCTGCAGGGTGAAAGGTCGCCTGTTCAATTGATATTTCTCTCTTGTATCAACATTTCTCTCCCTCTCTCCCTCCATTCCCCTCTCTCTAAAATTTAATGAATAAAATCTCTGGGGAAAAATTCCAGCAAGCTATTTAGTAGATGTGGATAGACTGATTCCAAAATTTATATGGAGAGACAAAGGTCTTAGAATAGCAACATGGTATTGAAGAAGAGCAAAGTTGGAGTACTCATAATATCTGATATCAAGGCTAAAAAGCTCTAGTAATTAAGACATCATGGTATTTATTGTACCTAGGAATAAACCTAACCAAGGATGTAAAAGAACTATACACTGAAAATTGTAAGAGACTGAAGAAAAAAACTGAAGAAGATACAAATAAATGGAAACATATACCATACTCATGGATAGGAAGAATTAACATCATTAAAATGCCCATACTACCCAAAGCAATCTATAGATCTGATGCAATTCCTATCAAGATTCCAGTGATGTATTTTGTAGAAATAGAACAAATATTTCAAAAATTTATATGGAACCACAAAAGGCCCTACATTGCAACAATGATGCTGAGAAAGAAAAACAAAGTTGGAGGAATCATGCTACCTAATATCAAACTATACTACAAGGCCATAGTAATCAAACAGGCTGATACTGGCATAAAAGCAGACACATACGTCAATGGAACAGAATAGAGAGCACAAAATAAACACACACCTTTATAGTCAAGTAACATTTAATAGAGAAAGCAGGCACATACAATGGGATAAAGACAGTTTATTCAAGAAATGGTGTTGGGAAAATTGGACTGATAGGTGCAGAAAAATGAAACTAAACCACTCTCTTACATCACACACAAGAATAAATTCAAAATGGATCAAAGACTTAAATGTTAGACCTGAATCCATAAAAATCCTAGAAGAAAGCATAGGCAGTAAAATCTCAGATATTGCTCTGAGAAATTTTTTATTGGATATATCTCCCCAGGCAAGAGAAACAAAAGAAAAATGAACAAGTGAGACTACATCAAACTAGAAGGTTTTTGCACAGCAAAGGAGCCATCAACAAAATAAAAAGATAACCCATGGAATGGAAGAACATATTCACCAATACATCTATAGGGGTTCATATCCAAAATTTATAAAGTACTTACAACACTCAACACCAAAAATAAAAAACCCAATTAAAAAATGGGCAAAAGACTTGAACGGACACTTCTCCAAAGAGGACGTGCAGATGGCTGATAGACATATGAAAAGATGCTCAACTCACTAATCATCAGAGAAATGCAGATTAAAACTACAATGAGATACCTTCTCACAATTGTCAGAATGGCTATCAGCAATAAACCAACAAACAACAAGTTCTGGTAAGATATGGAGAAAGGTGAACACTTTTGCATTGTTGGTGGGAGTGAAGATTGGTGCAGCCACTGTGGAAAGCAGTGTGGAGATACCTCAAAAAATTAAAAATGGATCTGTCTTTTGACCCAGGAATCTCACTTCTGGAAATATATCTGAAGGAACCAAAAACACTAATTTGAAAGAACATAAGCATCCCTATGTTCACTGCAGTGTTATCTACAATTGCCAAGATATATACAACTGCCAAGCAGACCAAGTGTCCATCAATAGATGAGTGGATGAAACAACTGTGGGACATTTACACAATGGAATAATACTTGGCTGTAAAAAAAGAAGAAAATTTTACCCTTTGTGACAGCATAGATGGAGCTAGAAAACATTATGCTGAGTGAATAAGCCAGTCAAAGAAAGACAAATACCATATGATCTCACTCACATGTATACTCTAATGAACAAACTGAACAAGCAAAACAGAGACAGACCCATAGATAGAGAACAGATGATGGCTAATGGGGGTGGGGAATTAGGGGGTAGAAGGATTGAGTAAAAAGGAGAAAGGAATCATGGACATGGACAACAGTGTGGTGATTGCTGGGGGGAGGGAAGTATAAGGGGACTAAATGGTAATGGAAAAAATACAATAAAGATTAAATTTTAAAAATCCAATATGGTATTTGTGCAATAATAGAAAAACGGATTATTGGAAGAGAACAAACAGCCCAGAAATTGAACCATGATAAATAATAAACTGATTTTTGATAAGGATAATTCAATGAAGAAATGATAGTCTTTAAACAATTAATGCTGAAATTGGAGGTCCATGTGCATGAAAAAGGACTTAAGACACAGATATCAGACCTTATACCTTAGATAAATATTAACTCAAAATGGACCACAGACTTAAATGTAAAGTGCAAATATATAAAACTTCCCCCCAAAGTAGCAGAAAACCTAGGTAACTTGGGTTTGTGATGATTTTTCAGTTATAACACCAAAAGCATGACCCATGAAAGGAAAAGTTGATGTTTGATGTTATTAAATTTAAAAACTCCTACTCTGCAGAAGGCACTGTTAAGGGAATGTAAAGACAAGCCATAGACTTTTGTCTTTTGCTACCTGTTATTGGGGAAATGAAAATTAAAGCAATTGTGAGGATAAGTGCACCTCAATTAGCATGGCTAAAACCTCTACAACAAATAAAAACCCCGACAACATCAGTTGCTGACGGGGATGCAGGGCAACAGGAACTCTTATTTGGACTAGTGGGGATACAAGATGGTACCTACAGCCCCCTTGAACGGCATTTTGACAGTTTCTTAAAAATCTAAACATATCATACCCTATAGCCCTGTTTTATAGTACTCCTAGGAAATTATCCATGTGATATGAAACTATCACATGAAAACGTGCATGTGAAAGTTTATAAAAATGTAATCATAATCAGCACACACTGAAAGCAACCAAAGTGTCATTCAATAAGTAAATAGATACACAAAGTGTGTACATTCATGCAATGGAAGTCCATTTTGCTATGGAAAATGAGCTATCAAGCCACACAAAAACATTGATGACTCTTAAATGCGTATTTCAAAGTCAAAGAAGTCAGTCTGAAAATGCTACACATTTTATGATGTCATTTAGATGACATTTTGAAAAGACACAGCTATAGAGGTTCTAAGCAAAGCAATCATTGCCAGGAATTTCAGGAGGAAAAGGGGTTGAATCATGAAGTACAGAGAATTTTTTTAGAGTGTTAAAACTAGTATGATATACTAATGGTGAATACACGACACTATGCATCTGTCGAAACCCATGAAACTTTAGAGTACAAAAAGTTAACCTTAATATCTGAAAATTAAAAAAAAATCACCTACAAGGTCAGGTTATCCCAAGAAGAAATGTAGACTGACAAAATAATCTAACTGTGTCATAAATTTATAAAACAATATGATGGAAGGGGGTGGGGAAAGTGCTGACCAAAGTAATTTTGGAAATGAGTACAGACTAAGATGACATGCAAAAGAAACTTCATGTGATTCTTATAGTCTAGTTGCTAAAATTATTTTCCATGGGTTAACAATCTTAAAACCTTTTCATGTGTATGCTGGAATTGACCAGCTAAGTGAATGGATAATGGAGTAGGAGCAAGGTTTCTCACTATTGGAATGGGAGGTTGTGTGCAATAAACAAGGGCAGAAGTTAAAATGATCCACATGGTACTGAGTTAGAATTGGAGACAACAGTATGAACTGATATTTAGCTTAACGTACATACAAATGAATACATATAGAAATACTTATGGATATTTGTAAGTAGAGGAAGGACTGGAAGCTAAAATCAGAACTAGACCACATCTAACTTGTACCTATTGAATGACAGTGCCTAAGAAAAGACTTTGGGAAACAAAGTATTTGCTTTTAGAAAACTTAAAATAAGAAATCTTTGACTATTTGGACACATGGTTATCTAATAGATGTTTATGTCATCTGACAATTACAGTGCAGATTTTTATAGTTAGAATGAGCATACAACTGAGATAAGCTCCTTTATAGAATTAAGTTTAAACAAGGTATATGCATATTCTATTTTGCAAATGGCTCAGGCTCCATGAGCAGTAGTATAATAATGAGGAGCAACACATTAATAAAAATAGCAAGATAATAGCAAGACAATTGTTTAACATTATTTGGAAACATTTTAATATCTGCATCCCTTTAGATTATGATCTTTGTATGCCAGGGAAGTTTTTATAACCACTGTGTCTTCAGAACCTAGCACATGTCCTTATAAATAGAAGATACTCTGTAATATTTGTCAAATAGCTGAGGGAACATGATAGTTGTACTTGTCAGGAAAAGAGTAGACTGGTCTGTGATAACAGATAGTTCACAAATCCCACTGGCTTAAAACAAAACTTTCATTTATTACTCATGATGCATCTACTGCTGGTTTGGGTGACTCTCTAGGACAGTTGTCATTCACGCATTAATTCCGCAATCTGGGTTGTTTAGGAATTTGATCCACACCTCAAATATGAGACTTCCATAATTAATAGAGTGGGGAAATCAGAAAATGATCATTGTCCAGGGGCTCTTCATTGTTTTAACCCAAAAGGAACATGTTATTTCAGCTCACATTTAATTGGTCAGAAGTAGTCACATGTTTCCCCTTAACTGCAAGGCAGACTGGGAAGAACAGGAAAGGAAATAGAATAGTTTGTTAGCATCACTGTCTCTTTCTCCATAATCATTCAATAATAGTTGAATGAATGACAAATAAATGAAGATATAGCAACGTGAAGCATAGGTATATCATTTAGTCTAGTGTCTGGCATTTGACATTACCAAACAAATGCCTAATCCCTTTAGCCATTTTATTTAATGACTGTAAGTAACTGGTTGTTTCCTGTTAAGATGGTTTTCTAGGTTATTCAATCTTGCATTTTTGTGGGAACTAAATTTTTAATTCCTTTTCATTTTATAAGTACATAATATACTGACATCTTTCATTAATAGATAGCTACCTCTAAAGACTCACTCTGCATGAACCATCTACTTTAATGATGTTCACTTTTATCTTTCTTCAAAGTCCATTATGGAATGTAATAACATAGGAACCAAACAGCATATGCCTTTCTTTGATGACCACATTTATAAAATAATTTCTACTCTACAATTTAATTCTTTGGGTTTCTGATCAGTTTAAAGGGAGACTTTGAAACTTGGCTTCTTAAAGCCTTTAAATATACCATTTGCATGTTTAGAAAGAAATTACTTAAAACATTATTTTTTTTAATAATTAAATTTTTGTAATAAAATCAAGCATGGTTTGAAAGGGATATAAAAGTATTAGAGAAGGTAAGGGGATAGGTAAGATTTGTACATGTAAAATGAAAAAAAAAAAAAGCTAATTGAGCTGTTAGAACCAAAGTGAAATCAGACTCATATACTCATTAAAAGGAAATTTAAGCTTTGTTTTTTTTTTCTTTTTTTAACTGTCTTTTTTTCTTAGCATATTACTGTGCACATTTACACAATGGAAAACTATACAGCAGGAAGAAATCCCATCTTTTGTGATAGCATGGATGGAACTGGAGACTATTATGCTAAGTGAAATAAGCCAGTCAGAGAAAGACAAATACTATATGACTTCATGTATAACTGGCATTTAATGAGCAAAATAAACAATGAGAAAAATAGAACCAGAGACATGGAAACATGGAACAGACTGAGAGCTGTAGGGGAGAGGAGAGAGGGGGAAATGGTTGAAGAAAAGGGAAGAGACTAGTAAAGAAATATGTATAAACGAGTCATGGACATGGACAATGGAGAGGGGATTGAGTGTGGGTGAGAGGGGTTGGCTGGGTGGAGGAGGGCAAAAGGGAAAAAAAAAAAAAGAAACTGGGCCAACCATAATAGAATAAACAATGAAAAAAGAAAAGGTAAACACAGTACTTTACTTCCAGGTCTGGAGTCCCAGAATTTTTGTAATAAGAGTAATTAATGCATATTTTTAATATTTCATTAAAGCTGGTGAATATATATCCCTTTCTCCTAAAATTATACAAGCTAATGGAATAAAATTTCTTGGTTTTTAATGTAGTTGGTTAGTGTAGTGATACTGGTTGTCTTAAGCAAAATAGTGTATCAAATCATACTGATTGAATTCCAAATCCTGGTTCAATGATTTATAAACAGAGTACCTTGGGATAATTAATTTTCTAATCTTTAGTTTCTTAATTTGTAAAATAGGGATCCTAATAATCAAAATAATAGTTTTGGGGATTAATAATAATTTATGTAAAGCATCCATATGTCCGTCTTTGACAACTTGAGTTGCCGTAACAAAATCCCATAGACCTTACGTAAACCTAATTGCCTCCCAAGAGTCTACCTCCAAATACCATCACAGTGCAGGTAAGGGTTTCAACATATAAATTTTAGGGCAATATTTAGTCCATAATGATATATAAGTGCTGGCCTCATCAGCAACCTTTAGTTGGAAAAATTAAAATTATAGATAATCACCACAAACTATAATATTAAGGAGTTCAAAGAAATGGAAATGCAACTACTATACAATTTTGTAGTTATGAAAGTGGTTTACCGGTCCCATGGAAAAAATGATAACACATTAGCCCAAAAAGGTAATTTGTGACTTTTTCCAAATTAAAAATATGCTGTGAAAGTGGAAGATTCAAGAAGGCATGATAAAAAATTGCATAACCTTCTGGTCTTGCAGAAAGAAAAAATAAAACAAGTGTGAAATTAGAGGAATTGGCACGAAGGCTCAGTGTCTACATGCAGTAAGCGTACTTAATGTTTGTCATACTTGTTATAGAACATTATTTAAAAGTTTTAACTTTCTAATATCACATGTTTAGTTGTTTCTTGAATTTTTAAACTACACTATGGCATGTTATGTGCAGGCATATGTGATGTTAATACCCTTGAAACAGATAACCTGTAGCAATCGTCTTGCGTACAGTAGGTGCTGAACAGGCATTTGTTTCTCAAGGATTTTCTTTATGACTTAATGATTTATGGTGCTGTAGTCAATAAATATATTTTATTTAACTGGATGTAAAAAGGAATATGTGACATAATCCAGTTAATAGCCACAGCAGGTGACTGTAGAAGAACCTCTGATTTGGGTTAACCCTGTCCTGGGGGCTTGCTCAGGGTGTGGGGATCTGCCCAATGCTGGTGGAGGAGATGGTTTTTACTGGGATCTATGAAACAAGTCAGGGAAAGGGACCTCAAAGGTGGGTACATCAGATGACTGGGCAGCCATAACAAAGTACTACAAACTGGGTAGCTTAGGAAAACACATTTACTGTCTTGCAGTTCTAGAAGTCCAAAATCAAGCTCTTGCCAGCTCCAGGCTCCCTCTGAAGACACTAGGGAAGGGTCTACTCCAGGACTCTCTCCTAGCTTCTGGTAGTGACAAGTGTTTCTTAGCACGGAGATTTCCTTCTCCCTGTACCTTTTTATATTATCTTTCCTTTTTTGTGTGTCTATCTCTTTACATGACTTAAAAAAAAAAAAAACTAAGGACACAGTCATATCAGTTTAGGGGCCCATCTTTCCCCAGTATGACTTCATCTTAACTTTAATGGCATGGTAACCACTCTATTCCCAAATAAAGTAACAGTCTAAGGCACTGTGGGTTAGAATTTTAACATATACATTTTTAAGGGACACAGTTTAACCCATAACAGTGTGAGGGTTAAACTTACAGGCAACACTTTCAAGCTGGAAGCATTTTTATCCATCATACTACACAGTTCTCATATTTTCCCTATGAGAAAATTAGGGCTGATGTGATGAGGAATCTTGCCCGAAGTCATTCTGCTCACCTCAGAATCAGGTCCAAATGAAGACATCCCTAATGTAGGGCCTTTGCTACTACAACATACTCTCCTGACTTCTGAGTCAGCATCTTTTGATGTTGATGCGCATGTGTACATTCTGAATAGGACCCCATTAGGGAATCCTAATAGATTATTGTTCAGCTGAAAGTAACAAACTCAATACTACCGAAACATGACAGAGCATAAATCAGAATGGGGTTGAAATAAATAAAACGCAAACACTTCATCCTGTATTATGCTTTATATCCTTCATAATGTGGAACATGATCAGGAAGAAGCATTAATTATGGGACAGAAGAGAAAGAAATAGATGTTGTTAGATAGCCAAAGAAATTGCTTTTCTCCCTTACTTTCTCTTTCTCTTTCCCTTCTGCCACCTTCCTTCCTTCCTTCTTGCCCTCCTTCCTTCCCTCCCTCCTTTTCTCTCCTTACTGTATATAATACCTAGGGCCATAAGAAGCCATGCGATAACCTAACCAGTTTTATACTTACTATTTTATATAGTGAGTAAGTGCCACAGCCACTTGGTCTCCCAACATTTTGCTCTCCACCTGCAATTTATCCCATGTCACTAGGAGTTAAAACTAGTAATTATGAGGCCATTGAACACCACAGATTCCTAATATTCTTGCCCCGCCCCCCAAGAAGGTGAATATTTTCAGAGTTTGTCTTCCATTTTCCAGAGTGACTCCCGGCACCACAAATAGCATAGATAGTATTTTTAGAGCAGATACAAATAAGAGAACAATTTAACTGATACAGCAGGTTGAGGTAGATAAAAAACAATGGAGAACTACCCTCATGCTAGCAGAAAAGTGGAGAACCATTATCATTTCTGCACGAGTGGGAAAAGAGAGGATGTGCTTATTGGAACCCAGAAAGAGTGACTAGCACAGGTAGAAGAGAAAACAACAGGACATCTAGATTTTGGTTGAGGGACTCAGCCAATACTGGGACCTGATAGAGAGGGAGCAAAGAACCAGAGCTCATTGTCCACCTGCCTTCTGATCTCCTGCTAGAGTTTCCCATTGGCTGAACTCTATTGGAAGCCAAAGGCAAGAGCTAGTTGATACAGTACATATGTGTCATACTTCCAGGGAACAGAAAAGGATAGAGAATGAATAAATATTCTTTTAAGGGGCAATTGAAAAACATCTATCACATGACTGAAAGAAGCAAGAGTGTTTAATCAGTAGGAATGATGCTGAGGAAAAGTCTTCTTAGATGTGGAACAATGTATACATAATATTCTTAAGTTACAAAGTGGGTAACAAAACAGCATTTTATAACTGAAGTAAACATAGGTAAATGGCTAGAGAGAACTAGAGGTCAAACAATAATATTAGAATGGGAGGACAAATCATTCAGAAGTATCTCCAAAGGAGGTAAATAAGAGAAAGAAAGTGAAACTGGTGAGACTGTGTCCAGATGCATTGAGCATGGATTTTTACTCTATGTAGAGAGACTTGGGATTAATTAGAGAAAAGCACCTTAAAATACAAACAGGAAAATAAATGTCTTTCCAGCTGAAGTCCGTCTCTTGAGATTCTAAGAGTTTCAGTTTCAGAATGTGTGTGTGTGTGTGTGTGTGTGTGTGTGTGTGTTTGTGTGAAAGAGAGAGAGAGAATAAATTAAAAAATAAATTAATA
>PVKM010040039.1:0-13572 GCA_004027735.1 Carollia perspicillata | reverse complement strand
TGTAAGCCTTTTGGTCTTAATGAAGGTTTCAATTAAATTTTAGGTATTTTTACCCTTAACTTTCGAGACCCAGCTGAGAGACCATCTCATTCATGAAGCCTTGACTGATCCTGTAAGTGGCCTCTCTGGTATGCCAAATACACCAGACTCTCTGGTAGATTTCCCTTTTTTCACATTGCCTTTTGTATTATATTCTCTTATAACAGCCACCATCCCCTTTGAGTGTTGCTGTAACTTAAAGGAATACAGAGTCAGGGATTGCTTAGTAGACCTTTTATTAAGAGTTTTTGCAACACGATGTTCCCAGGTGTCAGGCATTGTCATAGTGCGAACCTGATTTAGAAGGAGAGTCTCTGAGAGTTTACAGGCTCTCGAATAAGAACAAGACCCACTTTCCTCCCAGTTCTCTTACACTCCCATCCGTATAGACTAGAATGAGTTTCTTCATCTGGTCTTGCTAATGGCTCTGTCTCGTTTTGACTCTATACCACCATTGTAAACTTAGCCTTGTGTCAGCCACAGTTCCTATCTGTAGGCTGGTATTTGATTGATTAAGCAAGTCTGTCTTAAAATCTTGAGAAGAGAGACTAGGTAAGGGACATCTAGTTGAAAGGTTGTTTTTGTTTGTTGTGTTTTATGATTTTGTTGGAGTTATTAGTTTTCCTTTTAATCATTATCAGGGTTCTGCTTGATTATTAATAATTATTATTAATAGCGCCTTAGTATATTCTACCTTACTTCACGCTCCTTTCTTGATAGCCTAACTTGCCCTACTAGACTGTAAGGTCTGTGAGAGCAGAGGCCACACCTTGTGTTTGTACCTTCACTGTCTTGGGCTCCTAACAGCTGAAGAAAGATCAATGAAACAAAAGGCTTGAGTGGCTTCCTGATGGAAGAGCTTGCCTGGAATCTGAGCCCTTTTGAATTCCGTGGCCCTGAGCCAGTTGCCTTTTTCCAAGAATATCTGATCTGTAAAGTCTCTCTTCTTCCCTACAAGGATGTTTTGAGATGAAATTGGGTTATACGTAGCATTTCGAGCCTTTCAGAGATAGAATTACATAAAGCGCTTTGCCTCTCGAAGTTGCATGATTTAGTCAGATGACATCTTGTGCCAGAGTCCACTTTAAGGTGAAGACTTTATTACAAACCTTTTAAAAAAAATAATGAATAATTTAACCTTTCTGGTGATTTAGGAATGATTTAAGAGATTGCAAATCACGAATGTATCAAGGGACTAAGTTAATTACCTGGCTCTGCCACCAGTTGCTCTACTCACGACCCTGGAGAAAGTCACCTCTTTCACTCAGCTCATTTTTGGCTGCCCTTCCAGGCTGTTGTCAGACTCTGTTACTACTGTTGTGTGAAATAAAATCATGGGAATACAGAGTTCTAAGCAAAGTTAGCACCAACAGTTTCTGGCACATAATAGGGTCTCAGTAAGTATTTGTGAAATAGACTAATGAATGAATCAATCAATCCGTTTCCGCCACAGCAGATTACGGCAGTGTTCCAGCCAGCTATTATTTGCCCAGCCGCTGCTTCAACCTGGTCAGTGGTGGAGAGAAATCACTCACTCTGAAGGCCACTCACTCCATTTGTCAATAAATTTAATTACTATCGAATGCCGCTGTAAACTTCTATGAGGCTTTTCCTAATTCTAGTGGGCAGTTACCGTATTTTACTGTGTATAATGTACACCCACGCTTTTGTGTGCATTAAACACGGGATTATTATTCCCATGGTAGGTAATCATTATACCCATGTATAATGTGCTTCCTTATTTTTCCCTCAAAATTTGGGCAAAATAGTTTGCATTATACACAGTAAAATACAGTGGTCATTGCCGTGCTGATTTCCTCAAGCATCTTAGACATATCTCTGTTGTAGTGTTGATAACAGCACATTTTAGAATAATTGTTATGCCTCCCTTTCTAGACTGCGAGCTCCTTGGGGACAGATATGGGTCCTATCTTTTTGTGCTCCCAGCTCCTAGTATAGTATGGAATGGATGAAGGACTTGACAGAGGGGGAAAGAGAAAGTAAGAGGAAACAACAATTTGTAGTAACAGGGAGCATAAGTATTGATTGCCAGCTCAATGGTCTCCTACTACGATTGTGCTCACCCTAGAAGGTGTGTCTGAGACAATCCACTTGGCTTCAGGAGCAAAAATTTTAAACTGTTCCCTTTTTTAAGCCTAACTATTTTAATTTCAGATTTTGTGTTTTTATTTTATACATGCTATTTTAATGTAGTTGTACATATGTTTAATTTAGAAATAACCATAGGTTGGAAAGTACATACTTAAACACTTTCTGATAAAAGAACACATCATAAGTTCGAAGACCCTTAGTTTGTCAGGACTATGCTAAGAATTTGATATACATCATTTCATTCAGTCCACCCAAAACTCCATGAGGTGTATACTACGGTTTTATTTCACAAGCGAAGAAACAAGGCACAGAGAGGTTAGGTCATTTGCCCAATCACATACAGCAGGCGAGTGGTGGAACTAGGGCCCAGACTCGATCTGTGTGGCTGAACCAGTGCCCCATTCTGCCTTGGTGTTCCATCCTGCCACCTGCGATGTACCTCAGGCACAATACAGGCTTATGGATTAAATAAATAAATTGAATGGACGAAGTAATCGTACTACATGTCAAGGCTTTCTTAAGTAAATTACAAAAATGAAAATGAAATTTTCGTTCTCATTATAAAAGCATGCATTGGTAATGACAAGCCAAATAATATACCTATTTGGCACAGAACATTTAGTTCCGTTTCTTGGCAGAAGAAGAACAGCAAGTCGCTCGATCACTGTCGAGCCCAAAGTCAAGCGACTGGTCTCATTTCACACCTGATTAGTACTTTTTTATTGAGATATAATTTATATGTCATAAATTCACCCTTTTAAAGTACGCAGCTGAGGAATTTTTAGTGTATTCCCAGAATTCTGTAACCATCAGCACAACCTAATTTCAGGACGTTGATTTCACCCCAAAAAGAAACCCTACACCCATTAACAGTCACCTTCCATTCCCTCTCTCTCCCTCACCCCCAAGAGACAGATCTACTTTCTGTCTCTGGATTTCCGTATTCTGGACATTTCATGTAAGTGGAATCATATAATCTGTGACCTCCTTTCTCTTGCTTCTTTCACTTAGTATAGTGTTTTCAAGGTTCGTCCATGTTGTAACACATATCAGTACTTCATTACGTTTTATAGCTAAATTATACTCCATTATATGGATAAACAGAAACTAATTCATCCACTGATGGACATGTGGTTGTTTCCACTTTTTGGCTATTATGAATAATGCTGCTATGAGCATTCGTTGACAAGTTTTTATATGAACACGTTTTCAGTTCTCTGGGCTGTATCCCTCAGAGCGAATTGCTGGGCCACATGGCCCGCGGTTACCATTCCGAGGAACCACCAAGCTGTTTTCCAAGGTGGCTGCCCCGGTTTACATTCCCACCCGCAGTGTCTGGGGATTCTAACTTCCCTGTGTCCTTGCCGACACTCGTTATCTTTTGTATTATGGTATCTCGTTGTGGGTTTGGTTTGTAGTTCACTAATGACAGTGATGTTGACCATCTCTTATGTTTGTTGCTCTCCCAACTATTTCTTTTGAATTTCAATGATTTCTATTGCCCTTTTTTTTCCTTACTCATGTTTTTCTTTGGAATATAAATTTTGTTCATCTTCTTGTGATATCTGGTTTGTCCCAAGAACTCTCAAAGCATATTAAATACTCCTGAACTCTCCTCTTAGAGATTGCATGGCCTCTCAGGGTGCCGAGCCGCTTGGAGCTATGAACCATAAGCATTCAAGTGAGTTTCCATTGGCAACTTTCCAGAAAATCTCCACATCACATTATCAGATCATATGCTTTCACAACCTCCAAATTATGATGATGATAATGCTCTATTAAAAAGCTTTTAATGTCATAGAAATGCCAAGATTTTTTTTCAAAATTATACTGTTTTAACTTCCTATATTCCTATGAGGCAGAAAAGAAGAGAAAGCAGGCTCTGTCTCAAAGGTCCACTGAGAAAGTAAGTATAGAGATTATAATGTCTAAAAACTGTTAGTGTTTCATGGTGAAAAAAAAACTTTTTAAGTACAACCAATTTCATACCTGTACAAGAAAATTTCAAGATTGTCTTTAAGTTATATTACAGTCCTGAGTTAAATCATAAAGCTCATTTACAATGCTAACATTTTAGTAATGTTCAAAGTAACATTTGTTATCGAACTTGGTTTAATCCAGAGAGAAAGGAAAGGTTTTGAGAATTCCATATGCCAATTTCTTCCCTGTACAGTGAAATAATATTTATATTAGTCTCTGAAGATTTGTAGTACTATTCTTGGGGGAAAAATGTGCCTGAAAGACTACATATATAAAATAAAGTCCATATCAGTAAAAGTGTTTATTGTAGCTGCAAGGTCTTTCTGGCTTTCAGACCTTACATGTTCCACCTTGAGTTTATATTTTATTTGATGGCTTTTAACGGCATTAGTCATTCTCAGTCTTACTGTAAGTTGAATGGGTTTGGTCATATGTTGACAAGGATAAAATTCATCAATTTTCTTGTAAAGTGGACATTTTTATGGGAAATGAGTTTTCTTTTTAAAACGAACTGCTTTGAATTTTTGTTTATTTCGTCATCCTCAAATACTGGCTGAGCATCAGACTTGGGAAGCACAGTGGGAGTAAGTCATGGCACTTCCTTTGTAGAGCTGATAGACCACCTGTGAACACAAAGGCAGTTACTCACTGCAGTTTGACAGATGCTAAAAATGAACACTTTAAGCATCTATGCAAGCCTATAATGTGGAGGAACTGACCCAGTTCGTGGTTGTCAGAAAAGGCTTCCGCAAGGTTGTAGCATAATTTGGGACCTCAAAACACCTAGTAGGAGTTAGCCAGCAGACGGGGCATCGGAGACTAGCATGGGTGCAGGCACGAAGGCAAATATGATGAGTCTGATGCATGTAGAGAATCGTAGCGAAGCACAGTATGTCTGACAGGTCAGGAACAAAAAGACAGGTGGGTGGAATAGGCATCGTATAAAGGCATATTAAGGGCATGGCTGTGGTCTCCGTCACTGGGGAACCATTGAAGGGATAGGGCTGTGGGGTAGCATTCATTGGTAGCTATAAAATTAAGAAAGGCCAAGCGACCCCTTGCTCTGTCACTTTTTTCCTCTTGGTTAGGAGTATGACTGGAGAAACTATCAGCCCAGCCAGATGAGTGAATCCGAGTTGCAAATGCTGGCAAGCCTACGGCGGCAGCAGAATGAAGACCTGGAGGACACTGGGGCTTCCCATGGCCTGAGCGCATCCCAGGTTGACAACTGTAATGTCAGCATAAGTACCAGCAGTGACGACACAACCACCTGGAACTCCTGCCTGCCACCTGTGAGTCAGAGGCTTTTCACCTTTGTTGATTGCCTTAACGAGGAACAAGCAGCTGCTTTCTAATGAAGCCCAGCCCTGCCTGGGAAAATCAGGGCCAAAATGAGCATTCTCCCTATCAGAAATACTCAGAGCCCATTCTGAAGTAGTCTTTTAGATGTGGAGGCATTGATCTTTCTTAGATTGTCTTATTTAACTTCAGATAATGTATGTTAATTGTGTAGTGATGTATAAAACCATACATTGAGGGAATAAAAAAGCCCCTGCTGGTGTGGCTTGAGCTCCGGCCTATGAACCAAAGGGTCACAGGTTTGATTCCCAATCTAGGGCACGTACCTGGGTTGTGGGCCAGCTCCCCAGTAGGGGCGTGTAAGCGACAACCACACATTGATGTTTCTCTCCCTCTTTTTCTCCCTCCCTTCCCCTCTCTAAAAAATAAATAAATAAAATCTTTTAAAATTAAGAATAATTTTACTATAGATTTTAGGTATCCCATTGCATCCCCAGCTCCTAGTACAGACCCTAGGGTCGATATTTGTTAAATGAACAAAGAGAAAGAGACTATAGATATACTAAGTATTGCTTGGATATGAGGTAGAAACAAACCCTCTGTAGAAATCCCCAAATATTTACTGACTCTTGCCTGTGCCGAAGCACCACAATAGGCACTGCAGATGCTTCTGGGGCTTATGTTTGCCCATAGGCTTGCACAGGGAGAGCGCTTTTAAATATGGCCGTCATCCTCACTATGCGCCTGCAGAGGAGTTGGAGCAGGTCAAGTTCAGCTGAAGAAATTAAATCCTGAGCCCAACGTTCCACACTCGGTCAGTGTTGGATCCCAGAACAGAGCCCAGCGTTTTGACAGGCCACTCTCCACAGTGCTGTCCTCAAGGATCTTCTGGCTTAATTGGAAATACAAAGCAGAAACTTCGACAGAACAGTCCTGTACAGCAGAGTAAATGTAATGAGGCGGAATAATAAAATTATTTATATAGTAATGGTAAATTACGAAGCACCTAGAGACATTTTAAGACCTGATTAGGCCCAAGAAACATTTACTTATAAGGCCACATTCAACATCAGATCGAACGTATCAAAATAGACTTTCATCCAACAACAAATGGAACTTTTACTATGCAGTTTTTTTAAAGAAATATAAAATTGTGTAACTTTATTCATATTAATATAAAATACTAAAATAAAATAGGTAAAGATTGAGTTCAAGTGAAGTTGACAATGGATAACTTATGGTATCAAGTATTCCATTAAATATTTATTTATTTTAGAATTTTCTTTTGAATTTTAAAGCCAGGTGTTTTCCAGGTCTCCAGCATCTTTGTGGGCCTTAGACATCTCAGAGCCCCTGGCACAAGGCCTTACATGTGTTATCTAATTTAGTCCTTCCTGCTGTCCCATGTGGTCAGCACTACTGAGTCCCCATTTCCAGGTGAGGAAATGGAGACCCCGAGTAAGGTGATTCAGAACTAGTGTGGCATGACTCCTGAGTCTGAGCTCCTAACCACCGTGATACGGTGACTTTTGATATGGGATTCAGTTGTCAAATGAGTGCTGCCAATGTCCAGCAGAAGGTGAGATTTCTGGTCTGGAGAGGACTTACAAGACTTCACAGAGGAGAGATTCAAATTGGTTCTAAGGACCTAGGGTGGGAGGGGGTGGTGTTCATTTTTCAGTAGTGTTCTTTCTCCTCATTAAATTGAATGACCAAGCATGCATAATGCCTTCAGTAGCCTTGGTGCCAAAGAATATCCACCCACCCATCAAAAATACCCCTGCGTGCAGAGTATCCTTGCAGCCAGAGCTAAAATATCAGAGGAAGATGCAGATTTTTGCCATTGTGATTTACAATGGAATCGAAACATTGCCTTTCTTATAAAATATTCCTCAGCAGGCACTTAAACCAAAAGAAAGAAAGAGAACAGTGGCCTCCTGAACAAGCTCATTCTGTCACGAAGTAACTCAGAGACCAACATTACAAAGGGCAAGCTGAGGCATGATTATTTATGGACTGAAAAGGCTGAACTCTCGGTTGCCCTGGTTACAGTGCTCTCATCACTGTCCTGTTCTGGCTAGGACTGAAGTCCTCATGCATGACAACTACTCCTCTCGAAAAGTATGCGGCCAAAAATAACATCATTGGTAACGAACTTAATAACCCCCTATTTGACCAAATGAGAAATTGAACAGTCTATTTTTTAGACCGAGAAAATAATTGAAAAGCCTACCTTTTGTATTCATTAGATATGATTATTATTGCATCAAAGTCAGTCTGTTTTAATATTGGAACTATCACCAAATGGAATATTGCATTCCTTAATGGTCTTCTGCATCTTGTTGCTCCTAGGGAGTTTAAATAGAGCAATTTACAAGGCCCATTGTGGTCTTTCCGAGAGCTCATGCCTTCCTCTGTAGAAAATCGTAGAGGGACTGTGAAAAGGAAACAAAAGAACTCATGACTGTATTTATCACAGTAATATTCTGCATTCCTTGTAGCTCAGTGATGGCGCCACCACCCATGCTGCCCTCAAACCAGAAATTTGGAAGACGTCCCCACTTCTCCCACTCCTTCATCGTCCACGCCCAGGTGGTCTCCAAATCCTCCCTTCTTTTTACCTCCTGACCCTCCCTGCCTGTGCCATACCCACATTACTTCAACAGTCTGCTGATGCCTCTGTACCTCCAGTCCAAGCACCACAGCTGGACGGTTAGGAGAATCTGCTCTGGGTTCATCCCGCCAGGGTTCACATCTAAGCTGTGACCTTGGAGAAGCACTTGACGCTGTATCTGAGACATTATAAGCATTTAATAAATAAAGTTTAGTTGCAATTTTTATTATCATTGTTATTCACATTAGTATCTTTCTAAAGCCCAGATCTGATGTTATCTTTGCCCCTGTGCAAAGTCCTTTCATGACCCCTCGTCACCTCTTCAGCTGGGCCTACAGGGCCCTCGATGACCTGAGACCTGCCACCCTCTCCAGTTTCATCTCTCGCTGCTCCTCCCTTTCACTCCATGCTGCAGTTCCCGTTGTGATTCCCTGAGTGCACTCTGCACATAGCCTTGTACTTCGTACCTGTTTATCCCGCAAGACTTGGCTCCGAAGCCTTCTGCAGCCCTTCTCCAGGCATCACTGTGAGAGCCACGCCTACCTTTCTGCCACTAGAGCTGGGAATATCGCCACAGTAACCCCCACCACAACCTCGCTTGTCTGTCTCTCGTGAATTCAGTTCACATTTTGTTGTGAGTGGTACACCAGGCTGGGACTATGCTGGGGATACAAATAAAGCTTTGCCCAGCCTTGAGAGGTCCACCAGCCGGAAGGAAGCGTAGAGTCAACAGCTCACAGTATGCAAGTCAGGGTAGTGAGTGATAATATAATAAAAAGTTCTGGGAACAAGTGAGGGGGAACAATTAAGTCTACCTTTAGTTTCAGGGGTGTTTCACAGAGAAAGCTACAGTTAAACCAAGGTTCACGGATGAGGGCAAACCACGTGGAAAGAGGGAGAAAGGAATTCCAAGTTCTGAAAAGGACAGACTCTGTGGACGTGATGGTGGAGTCTCTCCTTTAACCAGATAACCTCGCCTCAGTGCCTGTGTTTCTCCATCACCTGATCAGATTTGAAATGAGTGCTTGCTTGTCTCAGTGTCACTACCCACCTCCCACCCAACAGACACACAGCGCTAACTCCCCACACTCCAGCTGCGCTGTGCAGCTTGCCTTGCCTTCCCTCCAGACCACGGCAGCTGTGCCACTGCTCACACTCTCCCCTCTGGCAGAGACCCTCCATCCCTCTTCTCCTAAACACTCCTTGTGACCCAACTCACAAAACCCTTCCGACCCTCACCCACCCTGCACAGAATTCTCTCTTTCCTCTCTGGGGTCCCATTACCTCCAGGCTCAGTGATAGCACTTACCACATCAGGTAACCGTTGTTACCGGTATCCCCCAGGCCTGGCTGTGACTCCGTGAGGGGCAGGCCCGTGCCGAGCACAGAGCCTGCATGAGGTCACACTCAGTCACTGCTGGTTGTTAGTCACTGGCTAAATAATCAATCAATAATATCAAAAGATTCCTCTTTTACTCCAAATTAAGGATGCTTTTATCAAAATTCTAAAATAAATAAATATGAGCTTTTCTTTGCTTAAATAAATCCTGAATGATGCAGGTAATATCTTACATTCAAGATTTGATAAATGGGGATTAAATATACACATAAAGGAAAAATTGCCCTCTGGGCTGAGCTTAATGACCAATAGTTTACGAAGGAGATTAGGCCAGTCCCGTGCAGTCTAACCTCCTGACCTGAGGACATCACGCAGGCCGCAGTCTGAAACCAGACAGCCCACGCAGAGGGAAGTAAAAAGTCTTTAGCAATTCAATTGTGTTTACTACAAGCTCTGATCCCTCAGCTTCCCTCAGCATCTGTACAGTTCAGAATAATATATACTATTTAAAAGGTGTTTAGATAAAATAAATTATTCATTTAAAAGTATAGTTAAATGTAACCATATTTCTCATGGCAAATTGGCTTTTGCATCTCATGTTAAACAAATCAAGCCTACTGAGAAGTCCCCTGGCCTTTAACAGACAAATTTCTCAACGTTTCTAACTTGGAACTAAATTCAATTAAAACAATACTTTATAACTTTTGTGAAAACCAAGCTTCATGTAGTAGATTTTGGAGGGTTTCTGTCAGGAGTAGCCCTCGTGAGATTTATTCAGAAACCTGGGCTACAGGCAGCCTTGGAAGGAGAGCTAGGTGTTGGTGACAGTGGACTTCTAAGTGAATTTTATTCTGCCGAGGGATTTTGACTGACAATAGCATAAAACTGTATCGTGTGTGTGTGTGCGTGTGTGTGTGTGTGTGTGTGTGTGTGAAGGGAAAGGAACAGTTACTAATGGAGATAGCTCCATGTGATGACCAAGATATAGACTCCATATCAGCCATACCTCATCTCATATCCCAGGTCTGCCGTTCACTGGCACAGTCACCCATAAAGTGGGGGTAATACAGAGCCTTCCTCATGTTGGCATGATGAGAATTGATTGAGAATGTAGAATGCTTGTGTCCTGTGCCTAGCAGTCAGCTCAGGCTAACTGTGATCTACTGCTTCCCAAAGTTACTCCCCTCGAAGGACCACTTGAGTGATCAGAAAAGATTTCTAGGACATTTCCCTTTTTTATGACCATGGAGGGCTGTGAGGGTGGGCAAAGGTTCTGAGGTTATTCTTGTTTTAATGTGAGCCTAACCATTAGCATCCACACCAACTACCTCAGACGTTTACAAATAAATTATTTCATTATTTCTCCGTCCCACCTCTGACCTACATTCACGTGCATGCTACCATGTGAGCAGGTGCCCAAAGCCACCATTCCTTCAAGTTAAGAATTCTCCTAACCTAATACAAAGTACATTTACATTAGTCCCTCAGCTTTTTTAAAAAAAATCATATTCACCCATCAAATGGCACATTGCAAAGCATATTTGGAGAAAAATAAGGCAAAATCACATAATGAAATTATAAGCATATGGTGAGGTTCTCATACAAGTTATTTATGATCTCGATTAACCTTGCAACATTATTGCCATTTTCATAGGTTTTTATGTAACAATATAAAAAATATTGTCTTTACCTTTTAACATGGAAGGATTCTCCTGTTCTTTTATTTAGCCTTTATTTCTCTCCCTCACCCCCAAATTTCCAGCAGCTTGATCATGGAAAAGCAAAGCTTCTTTTGTGCTAAGTGGTAGTTACTTTTATGTGAATGCTGGTCTTCCCAACACTAGTGCATAGCAACAGCGCCACCAAAAGGACGAGCTCCGAATTTCTGGGGTCTGTTCGATTTCTTTGCTCATCAGCATATCAGCGTTTTACATGATGATCGCTGGCCGCTGGGCATCCAATATATAATGTATAAGCATTTCAGGCTCTAATAGGTCTTAATTTGTTCTGATCTACGGATTCATTAACTTCTCAGCTGTCTTTAGGTGTAATGAGTTTTCTTTTAATCCTGAACTGAAAAGGTAAGTAGTTGACTGTGCTGAGCTGCAGATAAATCAGACGAGCAGATGTCTTATGCCACTATAGAAATATTAGACAAAAACTGACATTAGAGGCAGTGTAATGTATGAGCTGTCAGGGGAACATATTGAAATGTGCTAGTTGTTCTGTGTTTAGTGACTATGAAAGTCACCCCGTGAAATAAATTTTCTTCATTCTTAAAGTATTGTCTATTAAACTTATATTTGTCCCAATTTAGCAATGTAGCAAAGCTTATTTTCTTTCATTTTAAATATAGAATGGCATCATAAGAATGAAATCAAATGGTTTTAATTTATGGTAAGGAGGTAGTCATATATTTCAAATAAATGTATTTCAGGACCACTGTTTTTTTCCCTGACACAAACTGAACTGAGTTTGCCATATTTCTTATTCAAAAACTTAAGTGTTCACCACTCCAGGTGGTTAAGTACTGGATTAAGTACTAGTGGTGGGAAGGTAAACTGAAATCAGACAGCCTGGCTTCAAATTGTTTCCTGGCTGGCATCACCTTGGGTTAACATCCGGTGTCTGAAATTCCTCGTCTGTTAGATGGGCTATTTCTCCTGTGTCGTAGAATTACTGTGAGAATCAAATGAGATAATATCTGCCCAGGATTCCACACAGAGTAAATGCTCAATAAATATCATTTACTGCCATTATCATGATTTTCATAGTTATTTGTTGGTATTGGTTGTTATTCCTTGGCTGCTTATGGTATTCTCTAAATATGACTAAATTTCCAAAATCAAAAAATCAATTTTATTTTTTTAACTGGTGCTTTCAAATGACGTTGCCCACCTAGAAATAGTAGACATAGGTTTATGCATATATAGATACAGAAACATCTGTGTCCACTCATGGATAGGGACATCTGGCTTCAGACAGCCTATCGTATTCTCCCCACCCCCACGCCCACCCGACCATGGTCAGAGAGCTTTAGAGACCATTAGGCACAGTCTCCTGTATTCTGACTTGGGCCCAGGAAAACAAAAAGACCACATCCAAGTGAAAGCTCTGCTGTTTCAAAGCAGCAAAGTTATGGGAACTGAAATATCTTGAAAGAGCTCTTTAGCTGCATCATACCCATATCCCTTCCTGCCCCTGAGTCTGATTATGAAATTAGGAGACGTGTACAGAGAAAGGGAAATGGGGCCACCCAATGTTGTGTAGCACTCACTCCAAAGCAAGACTTGCATTCTTCCCCAACTGAGTCATTAGCAGTTGGGGTTTATAAGTCAGTTTATAGCAGTTGCATGCGTACGTCAGAATGCTCCGCCATGACACACCATTATTAAATTTAAGTTGGTTTTTGAATAAAATATTTTGGAGTGACAACTACATTAGTTTCCTTTTTTAATCCTCACCCAAGGATATGTGTATTGAGAGAGGGAGAAAGAGAGAGGAGAGAGAAACATCAATCTGAGAGAGATCAGTAATTGGTTGTCTCCCATATGCACCCCAACTGGTGATCAAATCAATATGTGCCCTGACCGGGAATTGAACCCACAACTTTTTGATAAATGCGATGATGCTCCAACCACCTGAGCCACCCGGCCAAGGCCATTAGTTCTCAACAGTACAAATTAAGTTGAGGAATCAGGTATTTCAGACCAAGTTACATTGCCTGCAATTATTTCAAGTGAATATTTTTATTTACCTTTTTATCTATTCATATCTATAATTCTGCCTACTTTGAAGAGTTTCCACTAGTTATTTTTTGTTATCTAACACCTAAAAATCATTACAAGTGTGGATTTTTATTAATTGTACTCCTTTTTCTTCCGTGTGTTGTTGGATCTGTTTTATGCAAATGTGGAAAGGGTTGGTCTGTGTCATCTATGTGACAGCTGAGTCGCAAACCACATAGGGCTCTAGAGCCATTTCACCTCTCCGGAGCATGGAGTAAGGCATTTGAAACAAGAGGGCTGGAGACAAGTATAAATAGAATTAATGGTCTAAAATTAAGAAAATAGAAATGTGGCTGAATATCAGGACTCTAATACTTAGAGAGTTACGGAAATGCCTCTGAAAGTCGAGGGGCCGCGGCCCGTTCACGGGAGGCCCGAGTGCAGCTGCACCACTGGAAAAC
>PVKM010040038.1:0-13565 GCA_004027735.1 Carollia perspicillata | reverse complement strand
CCCACGCCAGGATGTCTTCTCCTTGATTTTGACTTCTGTTCTCCGGGACAGGATCCTTCTCTACGTCGTACTTTTCGGAGCTTTAACTTTTCCCTGGAAAAGCACCTGACTTGAGGCCAGAAGGCCTTCAGCTGCGTGACCCCCGGCAAGTCACTTCGCCTCTCTGTGCACCTCTGCTCCCTGACTCGAGGCAGACAGACGGAGTGCGCCTCCCCGCCAGAGGCAGGCTTTCCGTGCCCCTCCCGGTGCCCGTGCTGGTGCCGGTGCCAGGCACTAAGGAGCAGCTTCTCCTCCCTCTCAGCAGATCCATCTCGAAGTGCTCAGCGGGAGGATCAGAAACACAAACAGGCTTCCGAGTTTGCCGTGGAGAAACTCGCGCTGCTCAGAAGGACCGTGGTCAGTGGAAAGGCGCCCAGATGCCTTCAGCTCCTTCTCGAGCCCCACTCCCTGCCCCCACCACTCCCACAGCAGGGGCTGAATCTATGGCAGAGTCAGGGCTGGGCCAGAGGCCGGCACCCAGAGCCGCGCGCACCTGGGCTCCTAGGAAGAGCCCTCTGAGAGGCTGACCCAGAGACTCGGAAAGGCCTCTTCAGTCCCGGCAGCTGCCCGACGCCTGGCTGGGAGGACTGGTGAACTCAGCACCGAGCTGCTCAGAAGGAAGCAGCAGAGATCCGTGGGTGTTCCCGATGCGTGTAGCAGCGCGGGGAACGGAGACTGGGAGGGCAGACACCTTCGCTCCCTGGGCCAGCTGGTGGCTCAGTCACCTCTTTCCCAGGGAGGGGATCGGGGGTGGGGCAGATAGCCCCCTCCCCTGCCGTTCAGAGAGGCTTCTCACTTCTAGAGGATGTCCCCCGGGGGCCTTTGGTTGCATCTTTTTTTAAATCCTCACCAAAGATATGTTTTATTGATTTCAGAGAGAGAGAGGGAGAGAGGAAGAGGGGGGTGGGTGGAGAGAGATGAGAGAGAAACATTGATCAGTTGCCTCCAGTATGCATCCCGACCAGGGATCAAACCTGCAAACTCTGGTACATGGGGTGACGCTCCAACCAACTGAGCACCCGGCCAGGGCTTTTGGTTGCATCTTAGTTATGACATGAGTGGGACACGCTTTCTGGTCCCCATGACAGCTTTTCACTCAACTTCGCACTGAGGACCTAACATGTGCCGAGTACTGTGCTCAGCATGAGCTACAGGGGCCTTGCCCGGCTCCCAGGTCTGCTTATTGCGAGGGCTTGTTCTCTCGAGAATTCGGTGCCCCCCACCCTCCCCAGCCTGGGTCGGCACTCGGGGGGAGTTTGACCTCTGTGTAGTGCCTGCCAGCCGCCTGGCCCATCTGATCCTGAGCTGCCCCCTCCGCTTCTTGGTCGGAAGTTTAACCCTTTGATGGTGTCCGACAGCTGCTGGACTTCTTGTGGCGATCGCTGTGTAAGGTGTGTCAATGTGTAATCCCTGTGTTGTGCAACTAATACAACAGTGTATGTCAATACTAAGTAAAACTGAATTTGAAAAACTAGGCCCCCAGATTCGAAGCTCCACGGAGGATCAGGAAGGTCGTTGGTCACCTGACCCTTCCTCCTGCCTCCCAGGCCCGTGGCGTCTGTATTGAGGCACCACCCGGCCCGGCTCGATCCTCTCCGTCTTGATTGACCCTCCTTCACACGGCCAGAGAGGAAGCTGGAAAAGGCGAGCTCCCGAGAGGGCGGGAAGGGCCTGCAGTGGGCGCTGCGGAGTCTGGAGTGTGTACCGAGGAGACACACGGGGCAGCAGTGACAGACTAAAAGCAGGGCGGGGACACGTGGATCTTCCGTTTGTTGATTTTGTTCATGTAACACCCACCCACCGAGTACATGCTCTGTGCAGGCCCGTGTGCCGCGGGGGACAGGGTGTTGCACGAGGCAGACAATGAACAGGTTAGATGAGTAACGTGCACATACATTCGTTAAATGAAAAAGAATTGCTATTGGGGGCAGGAAGAAAATAAACAGGATTCTGGGACTGAGAATAAAAAAAGGCATCCTCCTTAGAGAGAGTAGCCCGAGGAAGTCTCTCTAGAGACTTGACTTTCTAGCTGAGCCCTAAAAAATGAGAAGAAGCTGGTCTCTTGAAAACCAGGGGAAGGAGGGTGGGGCTGTGGGGGCAGCAGGTGCGGAGGCCCTGCCTCCGGAAGAGCTCAGAAGACCTTCGGCACTGACGGGAAGTTGGCGTAAAGAGCAAAGCACCAGGAGACCAGGAGACAGAGGCCGACAGAGGCCAGCAGAGGCCATCACACTCAGAGGCTACTGAGAAATGATGGCGCCGTGAACCAATCCGGTGCAGAGACGAGGGGAAACAAACCCACGTGAGTGTATTTGGGAGGTGGAACCCACGGCCTTGCCAGTGGGCTGAGCGGGCTGAGGAGGGGGCGGCGGCAGGAAGGAGGAGGAGGTGGGGACGCGTCCCACATTTCTGGCCGCAGCTGTTCTTTGCGGAGATGGAGAAGCCTGGGAAAGGGGGATCAGGTGCAGAGGCTAAACGAGATCCAGTTTCCTTTCTGGAAAGCACGGTGAAGCTAGACTAGGGGAAGACAAGCCCAGGGCAGGGAGCCAGTGCAGGGTTGATCCAGTCTCCCAGGGGACAGGTTCAGGTGAGGGCAAACTAGGGTGGTGCCCACGGGGGATGGTGGGAAAACTGATGTCCCTGCTACCCAAGCAAAGAGAAGAGCCTCCGCCTCCCCAGACGCTAGGGGTTGCTGCCTCCAAGGAGGCTGAGCCGGCCAGCCAGGGGGAGCAGTGCTGTTTGGAGAACATTGAAGGGCAACCACCGTGTGCAGAGAGGAGTGGAGGCCAGTGATGTGGAATGTGGGGCCCCAAGAGAGATCAGGCACAGGCTGCAGCCACAGTTGACAGGAGAGAGGGAGCGCCATCTGGGCAGGGAGACGGCCATCCTGGGGAACAGGTGGCCCGGCAGCCACGGGTTCACAGGGGAAAGGCTGGGCGACCCTCTGCATCCAGGGTGACTTTTCTGAGTGGCTTAAGATGGGGCATCCGGAGAGGCCAGGGCATCACGCGCTGTGGGATTTCCACCCTCAATGCCGCCATGACCTCCCCTCTAGAGCTGGGTCCCAGGCCACACAGCACGGCCAGCTCTCTTCTCTGTGGCCTCATTGTCCTGTGGTAGCGCCCACACCGGCCCAGAGACAAGCCCAGGCAGCAGGGAGAGGGGCCAGCCTGGCAGCAGTCGGGGAGAAGGAAGTGCCAATCTGCCACCTGGGGACCCCGTCAGGCCCACCCTTCACTCACCCATTCCCGCCTGCAAGCTTCCAACAAATACCGACGAGCCTCTGCTGGTGGCGGGCAGTGTCCCAGGCGCTGGGGACAAGACAGTGCGCACGACCCAGTCTCTGTTCTCCAGAAAAGGCAGGTCAACGGCAGGGTGATGCTGACTCCTTTCTCCCTCGTCATGTCCCCACGTCTGTCCCCAGAGTCATTTCCCTGGGCCCACTGCCTCTGTCCGCAGGCCCCTCACACTGTTCATCCCAGTTTAAGCCCATTGCTTTCATCTTGTCTCATGAGACAAAAGTGTAGCGAGAAGTCAGGTTGTGAAGAACACTGCGTGACATTTTTCTGAGTTTGGCCTTTATTCTGAGAGCATTAAGAAGCCATTTAAGTATTTTAGGCAAGGGAATAGCATGAATTTCCATTTAGAAAAGACCTGCGGCTAGGAGGAGGAAGGGTGGCAGGCACGGAGAGGAGGGCAAGCCTGGAGGTGGGGGAACCACTGTGGAGGCTCTGGAAGAATCCAGACAAGAGGTAACAAGGGCTCTTCTCCTGCTCTCCACCCCTGCCCGTGCCTGTCACACCCAAGCCACTCTCTGGTGAGAAGAGAACTCATATGTCTTCTGACCTGTGGAAAGGTTTGCTCCGACAGGGTCATTGGTATGTGTTTGAAGTTTAACTGGCATTGATCGGGACGCTTCCATTTCTCCGACACCTTCATGTATAATTAATTCCCTCTAAGCTGTATTGTCAGGAAAAATTACACTTGACCTCTCTCTCTTATGGGTAAAGAAACACTGGCTGGCTCCAAGCCCCCCAGGATGTGAACCTTCATTCTACCACTTGCCCAAGGTCTTGTTAAAAAGAAGCAACAGTCCAAATGGAGTCATTTGGGCTAAGCCCACACCACCAAACCAGAACCTAAACCCTGAACTGATTACAGTCACAGATTCTCCTGGGAATGTACTGTAGTCTTAACTGGTCAGTCTGGAATTTTCTGCTAGGCACCCATGAGATCATCTACCACATGGGGCCTCCTATCTCCAAAGGCGGATGAGGTAATCCTCTTAATAGGCTCGTTTTTGTCCCCAAAGAGAGGTGACCTTGCCTGAAATCATCCATTATTATTATTTGTTTGTTTGTTTATGACTTCCTTGTCCTGCCTTTTAAAACATTTCCCTTTTAAAACACTTCCACTTGCTAGATTGGATACTGCCCAATTCATGAATCTTTCAACAACAGAGTCAATTACATCTGTAAAACTTACTCGGTTGAATCTTTATTTACCAGTACAGGTAGAAACTTACGCAGTACAAGGCCTTGTGGGCTGAGTCCTGGACTTGTGTGGTTGCTCCTAATAAAACCTTACTTGGACGCCTTGATCTAACAGGCCTCAGTGGTGGGATTTCTGGCGCCCACCACCCAGGGATAGAAGCAATGGGAAGACAAGTGGGTGCTTTGGAGCTGAGCCTTGGGGACAGGCTCGAATGGGCCTCCCAGGGGGCCTGCCCTGCCTCCATCTCCCTTCACTCTCTTTGTTGCTCTGGGCCTGTGGGGAAGAGCTCTGTAGGGGAAGGGCCTGGGCCTGGGGCCTGCCTTTGCTGGGGGCTTCTCCCATCGCCCCCTGTCCTGGGAGTGGCTGATTCCACCTTCCCCCCTCTCCTGGCCTTTGTTTTCCATATGAGGTCAGGGTGGGACGATAAGGAGAGCGACTGCGCCATCTGCTGGGCATGCTGGGCAAGCTCCAGCTGTGCCCAGGTGAGGTGTAGGCAGACACATTTCCCTGCTGGTGTGGCTTTTGGGCATAAGAAGAATCCTGACTCACCAAAAGGATGTGACAAGTGACCTCTTCTCTAAGAGTAACCCTAGGAACAGAACCCCATCTCAGCTGGTGGCAGGAAACAGTGCCCACAGGGCTGCCTGTTACCTGTGCCCGCAGGTGCACAGCGAGGGGAGAAGGCAAATGCACAGCCAGGCACAGGGTGGTGTGGTGAGAGCAAGGACAGGGACGATATGGGCGGAGAAGAGAGATGATTAAGTTGACTTCCTCGGTCCCTTCAGGTGCTGCTCCTGAATCCAGCAGGACTGGCAGTTAAGCCGGGATGAAGGGGAGACATTCGGAGAGGGGGCACCTGGAAGGGTGCGCTGCCCTCCCTTCCCTGGCCCAGGGCTTCTCTCCTTGCCTGCCCTCCCCAGGAGGCATCTTCCCGCCACTCGCCCCGTGGAAACGCCGGTCCCGGACCCTGTAATTGTGGCAGGAGCTCCGCACGCTGATGTCACCCTGCACTATCAACCTGCCGGTGGATCCCTCACCCGGATGCCTCTCCCTCCTCTTACCCTGGCAACACTAAGGTGGCTGCACGGCACAGACATAACGTCAAGGCCAGGCCCAAAAGCATAGCTCGAGCTGGGGGCGTGGTCCTGGCAGGTGAATTCGGGACCAGGCGCCCCAGACCCCACTGCGGGGGTTTGAATACATGTTTTTTAAGGGTGAAAGGAGGCACTGCTGAGGTGGATTTAGGACAAGCAAGTCCAGTGAACATTAGTCTGGCGTTCTATTAATTCACTATAATCCAACCATCATTTACTAACACAGGTCAAACCCTGTGTGTTGTGGAAGGTGGGACGCAGACAGACATTTACGGGGCAGTCTGCTGGGTGCTAAGGAGACATGGTCTCCAGCCTCAAGAGGCACGCCGCCCCGCCCCTACCCCTGCCCCGCTGCCCCCCACCACACACACACACCCAGGCAGCCTTTCTGTTCTCTTCCTCTGGGAAACCTGATCTCAGGAAAGCAACTGATCACAAAGCCACGCCAAGCTGCTCTATCCATCCTGTTCCTTACTTTAGTAACCAGCCTCACTCGCTTACCCGCCCTCTGGGTTGTGGCTAGACCCGTGACTGCCCAGCAGGGGGATGTATTTCCCAACCTGCCTCTCAGCGACCTATCGGCCATGTGATTGTGGCCAATGGGATATAAGTGGAAGTGCATGGAATGTTCTGGGGCACACGCTTCCCCTCCTCGTTCTTCTCCCCCATGGGCTGGGGCGCGGACTTGGAGTGTAGTGACGAGCAGACTCTGCTCACTGGTGGCTGGTGAAGCAACGACATGGAGGGAACCTGGCCTTACGGACGGTGTCCTGGAGCAGAACCGTCCATGCTCCTCACACCCTCTACCAGCCTAGACATTGAAGTGAGAGACAAACTACACTCTTCAGTCCATGGGCACTGGCTTTTGCTGAAGCAGTCGAGCCACTATCCTAATACGACGGGCGCACTCCCACAAGGTGAAGGCCCGAAGGAACGGCGTCGGAGGCGGTCTACTCGAGTTCCTGCAGCCCTCACTGGAGGCCACCCCCGAGCTGCAGGTCTGAGGTGTTCGTAACTAGGTCCCCAGTGCCCTCTGATGTCCTGAGGTATCTCTCAGTTCATTCTTCCTTCAACATGTTAGGCTTCACTGTGTGGGATGAGCCCAAGGTCGTGAGACTAGAGCGACACTGACACCAGCAGCCAAGGGCATCCCTCTCTTCAGGCGGGAGCCCACTTCCCTCTTCCCGGTCAGTCTACTGTGTGCGTTATCTAAGCAGGTATCTTAGCTCCACGCGCGGACAGGGCATTGGAGACGCAGGGCATTGGAGACGCAGGGCATTGGAGACGCAGGGCATTGGAGACACAGGGCATTGGAGACGCGTCCACCTTTCCCCAGAGCCTGGGGCGACAGCAGCTCAGCCTCTCCAACTCCCTTTCACGAGATCTTGACATTTCCTCGAAGGAAGGACGGTTCTCTCCCAGATCAGGGTCCTGCGGCACCTAACAGGGAGCGCTACCAGAAGTCTTTTACTCTTTCTTAAAGGAGTTGTGAAAAGGACAATTAAACCGCAGAAATGTGGGCACTGAAGGAGCAAGTACGAAAGTCAACATCATGCAGGTGAAAGATTGTTCAGGAATGATCAGTACTCGGAGGTTAGCGGTTCCTTGTTCAAACAGTTCTCATAAATGTTTGACCACTGGAAAACTTTCAGAATGCCAGGTAGTCAATGGTTCCTGGATTCAAATATATATACATATCTCGTTTATATATAGAGAGAGTAACAAAAACCCTCTCATTCCCGACTTCTCAGCTTACTGAACAAAGTGACAGAGAGTCCGTTGCCACCACACTGGACTCATTTCCTGGAAACTTCTAAATACCAAACCACAGAGCTTGACTAATGACTTTGGACGTGGTGCCCACTTTGTGTGTTTAGAGAACTGGCTGCCGTGGGAAAGACTCAAGTGCCTGATCCTTATGTCAATGTCTTTGGCCCTGAAAATCACCAGAAAAGGGAGGCAAGGAAGGTAAGATGGCCCAGATAGGAGGGGGAAGGCAGAGTGGATGAGGAAGGGGTGAAGGCCACCAGAGGAAGGGGGAGCTTTGGTTCTCTGGGAGGAATTGCGTTTTCTTTCCCCTACACTGAGGCAGGAATGGAGAAGTCAACAGCCCTCAAGTGCGGAGACTCAGATCTGGGTCCCCACGCAGCCCCGGACCTGGCTGGGCTACCTTTGCAGTAAAATGCAAACGCTACATCAGCGGCTGCTCCCCTCATCCCAGGGGGTTGGAGCGGGCGTGGGATTTCCAAAAAATACTTTAGATGTTTGCCACACCGGTGACGATGTTTATCAGGAGAGGCTGCTGAGGTGGCAGTTACTTGCAGTCCTTTTGTTTGTATGTGCAAACTAGCTTAGGCAAAGGCAGGAAACTCGGTTCAGGTGGGGGACAGCAGTTATCAGAGCTAACACAAACACCCCCTTTTCCTTCCTTCCTGGCACATGGTGGGGTTGGCATTCTCTGCCCTCTTTAAAGTTAGATGTGACCATGTCACCTGCCTGTCATTTCTGGGAAAAGCTTCAAGAGCAAGGGTGCAGTCCGCTGTGTTCTCTTGTCCTGTCTCGGTGACTGCACAGACACTCGCCGAGATGAAGTCTGCACCGTCTGGGGCCCCTCAGTGACTGCAGGGAGTGGAGCACCGCCTCCCGCCCCCCACCTCCCCTGGCTGTGCAGCCAAGACAAAAGTCTGGCTGTACTCAGTGCCACTGCACCTTGGCACTGTTTGCTGCCGCACCACAAGCTGGCATTGAGCAGATTGCGTTTTCTGTATTCTTGATGCTTTGGCATTTGGGATCTTGATCCTGGACTGTTCCTCCTAGGGTGAGCTAATCCCTACAGACTGCAGACAGCCCCCCTCTGAGAGCACGTCTTCAATACACAAACCAAGCAATGTGCAGTCACATCTGCAGATACATCTCTCACCAAACTCTCACACACCAAGCCAGTGCTCCCGCGGCCCTGAACTGCCCAGGACCAGGCACTGGACAACCAGGTGTGGCCCAGGGCCTGCCATTATCCAAACCATCCAGCCAAACCTACTCGGCGTACCCACCCTGCCTCACCCATTCCCTCCGGGGAAAACCTCAATGAAGTCTGCTGCTCCCTGAACCACCCCGCTCCTTCGCTCACGTGGCCCTTTGTGCCGTGCATGCCTCCTGTGTCTAGGAATCCACGAGTATTCCCTTCCTTCGTGACGATTACTTGTGTCTGTCTATTCCTGATTCAAGCAAGTCCTGGGCATGTTTTCCATCCTGATAGACACTATAAAGAGGATGGAGATCCGTATCGGCCACACCAGACCTCTCCCCTCTGCAACCTCCAAGCTCTGCTTTTCTCTGGGCTAGCACCTCCGCAAATGCACTTTCTCCGAGTGGGAGATGGCCCCAAGTGTCCTGGCCTCACTACCAGAGTCCAGAGGCAGGCAGTGGTCTTCACTGCTGATTCCAGGAGAAAGAGTTGTCGGGGAAGACTCAGACTGGCCCAGCTTGAGTCACGTCCAACCGTGGGATGATTTCCGTGGGACACACACACTGAGCAGGGTGAGCTGCACACTCAGCCCTGCAGCCAGGCAGACGAAAAGCCCCGGGCAGCCAGGAACACGGTCACCACTGAGGTCTACCATTGCCCTTTTGTGGGTGGCGTCTGGATACCCAAGCCATGCTGCTCTGTAAGGAAGGCACAGCATGCAGACAGTACTACTAGGCAAGTATTGAATGAAAGAACATCCTCTGAAATCAATAGGTGGAGGTAGGGTCAGGCCAACCAGAAATATGGCCTCCAAAACCTATGTTCCCTGACAGTGGAAAAAAGCACCTTAAATGAGCACGTGAGAAAAAGGGCAGCAACCATTTATTGAGCTCTCCAGTCACTGGACGCCTTCTCCACGCCGTGCTCCCGGACGGTCTGTTTGGTGGGTCTGCCTAAAGGGAACGTCCAGGTCTCCAGACGCCCACGCTGCGCTCCCTGCTTCAAGCTAGTCTTTCACAGAGGCCCACGGGGTGAGACCTGAAGATCCTTGTGAGTCATTGGGAATAGAAGAAAAAGAGGGGAACGGATTCACGACAAGGCTCTCAACCTGGAACAGCGGGCCGCCTTCCCTGGTCCACGAACTGGTCACTGAACGTGAAGAGCAAATGCCCATTTCCTGCAGAAAGGACCCACAGCTCTCACCAGCCTCCGTGACCCCCAAAGGGTTAAGCACTACCATTTCAGCAGAAGGCAGCCCGGGGTTCCCCCTGGACTCCCCTGGTGCCTCACGGGAGGGCCGATTTCTCATCTCTGTCTCGGTTCCTGTACTTTCCAAAGGGAGCTGAAGTCAGAGGACTCCACATCCCTTGCAGAGTCCTGTGGGGAAGAGAAGTCTGGGCCCAAGTCCCAATGGGGCCATTTACCAGCAGGTGACTTAACGTCAAAGAGGGGACTCCCTCACCAACAGGGGGAGGAAACCACACTGTCACGTCAGCCCTGTTGTGGTAGATGAACCAATGGATGCAGAGCGCTACTTTCCTTCCCATTAATAATGAAAGCTAACATCACCAAGCCCTTCCTACTGGCCACAACAGAGTTAAGTGCTTTTAAATACGTTATGTCATTTAACCTTCACTTCCGCCTGTCCCTCCGTCCACCCCCCACCCTTCGCCTGAAGCCACTCAGAGCAGGGTGTGGGTCTGGAGGGGGGCAGGGGAGCCTTACACACTGTGCCCCTGTAACATGTCAGGCCTGTGACAGAGATGATCTTGTTTGGCTAGGCTCGGAGTGCTTTCGCATGTCACAGCTCTTACGAGCAGCACAGACTGTCAACCTTGCTTCTGCTCTCCACGAGATGCAAGGAAGGCGGCGAGGGCCGAGTGCCTGGTTTCAGGTCACACTGTGGTCACGAGCTTAGCTGCGAATTAGGAAGTTGGGACCACCCTTGTGAAGGACAGGCAGCACCGGCCTAAGGCAACAGTCTCAGGCGGAGGGCAAAGCTACGAGGAGCGTGACCAGACGTTTTCAGAATGGCTGTTTATTCCCAGTCCCTCCCACTTTTTCACCCTGGAGTGGCTCCACTTATCAATGGCTCCCCCTTCAGACTTCCTGTGCTGACAGGTCCAACAGGGCCAAGGGAGCTGGGGAGGCTCTGGACTTAGGGTGGGTGGCTGCACTGCAGTGACTCTGCTCTGTGGGGTCTGCCTGGTTTCTCCAACAGAGAAGCAGGAGCTGCTGGCGTGGCCCGCCTGCTCCCTCCACGAGCTCTAGAGCTGGGGACGAACTACTCTCAGCTGATGCTGGAAAGGAACTTATTAGACCAGCTCTCTAAGCAGATATGCCGAGGCAGCAGACGAAGCAAAGGCTCCCTCACCTGCCACCGCGGTAATCACCGCACGCAGAGCAGGTGCGTTCCAAAGTGGAGGCTTCGGCTCACCAGCGTCAGCAAGAGGACGGAGAAGATGAGTGAGAACAGCGTGGGGGGCGTGGCTGCTGCTTCCCAGTACAGCTGTGCCTTCTGTCGGCAGCCCTTCTCCATCCCCACCATCCAGTGGCTGCAGCTGCCACAGCTGGGGCAGCCCACCCAGGGTCTTGAGGTGCTCCACTGCAGAGAGCAGCTGGGGCTGGCAGCTGGCCGGGGTCATTTGTTGGCTATGGCAGAAAGCTGGTCTCGGATGCGGCCCAGCCCGTCCAACATAGTGTCCAGCGTTTCCTTACTCAGCTCCATGGTGACAGCTGAGACGAAGGGTTTGTCCCTGCATAGGCTGGGATCTTCTTGGACCTGAAAAGAGAACATGGACCCAAAGTCCAAGTCACCTCACTTCCAAACGCCCTGTAGGTGAGCCCTGGACCCAGGAGCCCCACCCCGTTCAGGGAACCTCTGAAGAGAGGCTCCTTGCTCAGAGCAACGGACAGTCCTAGCCCTGGCGTCACTCAACAACCAGAGAAGGAAGGAGACGCCTCAGAGGCTGGGGGTCAGTTCCCATTCGCAACAAGTACTCAGGGCAGGTATCCGAGAAGCCAGGCCCACTCCCACCCCGAGTGGCGGTCAAGTGAGGAAACACCACGTGTTCATATTGGCAGTTCACGCAGGGGGCCCCCGGGGTGCAGATGAATCCAGTGGGGCGCAGGCAAAGTCCAGGGGTGGGCTCAAGTAGGTCTATAAAGAACTCTGTGCCAGCCTGTGCTGGAGTCTAAGTAGACTATAAAATGTGTAAATAACGAAGGCTGGCAATTTGAGCACTTACTAGGTTCTACCTAAGTGCTCTGTGACATTCTGTTGAGTTCATAAAGCTTTGCAATAATCACAATCATACGAGCCACTATAAACCTACTTTTGCCCACCCCTGTATTGTAATTTCTATTTATATCTCTTTTAAAAAGTGAGATTTACTACTATTTAATAACTTAGAGGCACCCTTACATTTTCATTTCCTTACAAGTTTTGAGTTTCTGCGTGTCTGGTTAGTAAACACAGCCAGCCTCCCATTACATAGTGCTAACTAAACAAACCCTTGGAATGGAAACATGGCTCGAACAGATTCCTGAGGAGAACTGTAAAGTGAAGCCCTGGCCGCTGTGGCTGAGATGGTTGGGTGTCATCCCACAAAGCGAGAGGTCACTGGGTTGATTCCTGGTCAGGGCACACGCCTGAGTTGTGAGTTTGGTTCCCTGGTTGGGGCACATGAGAGGCAACCAATTGATGTTTCTCTCTCATACCAATGTTTCTTTCCTTCTCTCTCTAAAAATAAATTAAAATCTTATTTAAAAAAAGAAAAAGAAGAACTGTAAAGTGAAGGTGACACCCCAGAGGCAGGAGCCTGGTAACTAGAAAACAGAAGTGACACGTCTCCGACTGCTAACTCCTAATGGGGACCAGCCACGTCACACCCAGTGACGACCTCAACCCACTGCAGGAGAAGCCGGCTGACGCACGGCACACCCTCCGGACGGCCGTTTGGAATCTGAAAGCACGCTCTTCTTACTAAAGCTCAACTTTCCCAAAGGACTTAAGGTAACCTCTAGGTATTGGCAAATAAGTTTAAAATTCATCTTTTGTGTTTGTCTTATTTTAAAATTTCTACTCGGTGTATGCTTCATTATGTCTATGTTAATACAGTAGCACACACGTACTTTGTAAATAAATACTGTACTTGGGGGGAGCTCACTTTTTTATTTATGGAGTCGGAGATGCCCACACTTTGGAGACTGGTACTTCCAATGGCGCTCAGGGGCGCTGAGTCAGTGCCGCCCCTTCCTCCCTCCCAGTGAGGGGGACAGTGGACGTACCTTCATCTGCAGCAGGCAAGTGGGGACGGCCATGCGGCTGATGCTGTCTGAGGCGGTTTTGATGTCCACTCTCCAGTCCAGGTCGACCAGGCGGGGCAGAGAGACTGTGGAGGGGACAGCCCGGCTCAGAGCTCACGCCGCCCGCGTCTGCCGAGCCTTTGCTCTGTGACCGGCGGCTCTGAGGGCCGTCCGTGTGCAGTGTGTCTGAGTGAGCCACCCAGCAAGTCTCTGAGGGGGACAGACAGCCGGGGCCCACTGCTCTGTGCCGCCTGCACTTAGCGCTGATTCATGGTGGCGGCATCCCCAGGCCTCTGCCTGGACACCCAAGCCCCCTGATGTCAGGGCAGAAGGAGAGATGACAGGGTAGAAGACGGTGAGGTTGTGGCCTGAGCCTTCAGAAACATGTAGCTTCCACAGTAGTGGAAAGAGCTTTTGTTCGAGCGACAAATGGACTTGGCTTGAAAGTGGGTTCTACCACCTGTCTGACCTCTGAGCTTCTGCTTCCTCATCTGTAAAATGGGGATAATCTTGGCCGAGCTCCCAAGGTTGTTGGGAGGACTACATGAGTTAATGTGGGGAGCATTCTTCAGCACAGTGACTGCCTCTGAGTGAGCTGTGTGATCATTTATTAAACACCCGCTTCCACTCAAACTTTCAAACTGATTTCAACCATGGGTTTTTCCTAA
>PVKM010040037.1:0-13571 GCA_004027735.1 Carollia perspicillata | reverse complement strand
TTTTTTTTTTTAAATAGTTGCCATCCTAATGGGTGTGAGGTAGGTGCCGGTGTTTTTGAACCTTATAAAAATTGAACCATTCGATATGTATTATTCTGTGTCTGGCCTTTTTAAATATTATTTTTATGAGAATCATTTGCATCATTACACAGAATGATACTTAATTAATTTTCAATGCTTTATAACATTTATTGCATAAATTTGTTTTAACTATTTATCTCCTCTAATGTTGAGGGACTTTGGGGGTGTTTCTAGTTTTTTGATTATTATAGTTACTACTATAAGGAACATTTTAAATGCATTTTTGTAATCACATGCACGCACTTCTGTTGAATGTATACCTAAGAATAGAATTGCTGGGTGGTAATGTATGCATATATTTAGCTTTAGTAGATACTATCAAACAGTTTTCCAGACTTCTGTACCAATTTGCACATCAGTAGTGTATGAGATTTTTCATTGTTCCACTTCCTCACCAACATTTTGTTGTTTTACTATTAGCCATTCTGGTGGGTAAAGAGTGGTATCTAATTGTGGTTTAAATTTGCATTTCCCTGGTGAAAAATGAGGCTGACCACCTTTTCAGATGTGTATTGGCCATTTGGATATTCTCTAGTGATCTGCCTGCCAAGGTCCTTGCCCATTTTTTTTGTATTTTTCGTTTTTTTTAAGTAATGTAAAGAACTTCTTTATTCACTCTGAATGAGTCCTTTGTTGGAGATATATGTTGCATATCTTTTTTTTTCAGTCTGTGGTTTGCCTTTTCATTCTCTTAAAATGGTATCCTTTGATGAACAGAAGTTCTTTCTTTTCATGCAGTCTAATTTATCAATGTTTTCTCTTATGATCAGTGACTTTCATGTCCTGTTTAAGAAATCTGTGCATATCTTGATAGCACAAAAATATTCTCCTGTGTTGTCCTCTCAAAGTGTCTTTGTTTTACTTTTCACCAAATCCAGCTGGATTTTCCTTGGAGTCACGTGAGTCAGAGATTCAGACGGGGTTTCCTCTGTATGGGCAACTACTGACCCAGAATCACTTACTAAGAACACTGTCCTTCCCTGCACTGTGCTACAGTGTCACCTTTGTTATAGTTCACGTCAGTGTGTTTCCGCTTTCTCTGTCTACGCTGTTCCATCGCTCTGCGTTTCTCTCACGCCAACGCCACCCTCTCGTAACCACCTGGGGTCACGTTTGCAGGGGTGGCTCGTGCGGGTCCTTCCTCTTGCTCTCCTTCGTGCTCACCCTGGCCATTCTCGGCCCTTGGCTCTCTGTGTTTCTGTACGTAATTAAAATGACGTGCCAAGTTCCACCTTAAAAACACACCAACAAACCTGCCAGGATGTCTTTCAGGTTTGCGTGGAGTCTCTGGATTGATTTGGGGGAAATCGGTATCTTTAATATATTATGTGCTCCAGCCCACACACATGGCATCTCCCTCCAGTTATTCAGATTTCCTTATAGTTTGTACATACAGACCTTGCACCTCGTTTGTTAGAGCTACTCCTAAGTATTTGATTTTTAATGCTGTTGTATATAGTTTCAAGTTTGGAATTTAATTTCCTGATTATTTCTTGAGTATTGACCTTGTTTCCAGCAGGTTTCCTTAATTGACTTATTAATTCTAAATTTATACATAGATTAAGCTGAATGGATCATTAATTTTCAGTCTTTACTATTCAAGTATTTTCTCCCAACCAATTCATTTTGAGACTTATACATTTTCCTAGTGACCTTAGCTGCATCTCACATGTTTTGTTATACAGTATTTTTATTATCAGTAAGGTAAGCTATTTTCTAATTCCACTGAGATTGTCTCTTTGACTCATGATTTATTTAGTAGTGCACCACCAAACCCTGGCTGGTTCCAGGGGATTGAGCACAGGCCTGCGAACCAAAGGATCGCGGTTCGATTCCCAGTCAGGGCACATGCCTGGGTTGCAGGCCAGTTCCCAGCAGGGGATGCACGAGAGGCAACCACACATTGATATTTCTCTCTCTATCTCCTTCCCTTCCCTTCTAAAGATAAATAAATAAAATCTTATAAAAAAAGAATAAGCTAGTAGTGTACTACCTAATATAATAATATTGGGGAATTATCAGCTTTTTTTGTCATTGATTTCTTAATTATACTTCAGTCATAGACACAATCCGTGACTTCAATCCTTGGAAGTTATTGAATTTGTTGTGTGGCCTAACATTTGTTCAACTTGGTGAAAGATCTATGTGAACATGAAAAATATCTATTCCGCAGTTGTTGGGTATACTATTTAGAACATTGAAGTCAGGTCAAACTTGTGAATTATGTATATCAACTCTTCTGTGTCTTCACTGGTTTGTTGTTTACTTTAGACTACTTGTTTGTTTGTTTTTAAAGTTGTTATTTATTTATTTTTAGAGAGAGGGGAAGGGAAGGAGAAAAAGAGGGAGAGAAACATGAATGCGTGGTTGTCTCTCACACATCCCCGACTGGGGACCTGGCCTACAACCCAAGCATGTGGGAATCGAACCAGTGACCCTTTGGTTTGCAGGATGGTACTCAATCCACTGAGCCACACCAGCCAGGGCTGCTTTAGTCTACTCATTCTGTTAGTTTCTGAGAAAGGTGTGTTGAAATCTCTCTCCCTGATTGTGGATTTATCTATTCTTTCTTTTGGATATACCAATTTTGGATTTTGAAGAATAATTTTGCAGGACATAAAATTTTAGAGTGACATTTGTTTACTTTTTCAGCACATTAAAGAGATTATTGAATTTGCCTCCTGACTTCAGTTGTGTCTGATAAAATGTTAACTGTCACTCTTTTTGTAGCTCCTTTGGGAATAATATGTAGTTTTTAATATTTATATTTCATTTTTAGCAGTGTTAGTACATTGTACCTAGGTGTGGTCTTCTTTGAATTTATTCTGCTTGATGTTTGCAAAGCCTGAATCTGTAGCTTGCTGTCATTTGACAGTTCCAGAAAGTTCTCAGCTGTTATCTTCATTATGACTTCTGGTCCATGTTCTTTTCTTCCCTCTGGGGTGCCTATTACTCATTCACGAGAATGTTTTATGTTGTGTCCCATCTGTCTTGTACATTCTTCCCTAGGATTTTTTAAAGATTTTATTTATCTTTAGAGGGGAAGGGAAGGAGAGAGGGAGAGAAACATCAATGTATGGTTGCCTCTCCTGTGTCCCCTGCTGGGAACTGGCCTACAACCCAGGCCTGTGCCCTGACTGGGAATCGAACCGCAATCCTTTGGTTCGCAGGCCCGCACTCAGTCCACTGAGCTACACCAGCCAGGGCTTTTCTGATCTCTTTGATCTCCTTTCTTAGTTTTAATCTTTTCTTCTGAACTCTCTTTAAGTTCATGAATCCTCTCTTCAGCTCTATCTAATTGGTTATTAAACTCATTAATTTAGTTCTTAATTTCAATTGTATTTCATTTTAATCATTTTCATTTGGTTACTTCTTAAAACTTGAGATGTAATTGATGCATAACATTGTGTTTGTTTTAGGTGTACAACATAATGATTTGATATGTGTGTACACTGCAAAATGATAACCACAATAAGTTTAGTTAATATGGTTACTTTTATAGATTCCAATTCTTTGGGAAATTTTTCCATTTTGTCATTTATTTTCTTGATCATATTGATCAATTATTTTATTTTTTAAAAAGATTTTATTTATTTTTGGAGAGAGAGGGAGGGAGGGAGAAAGAGAGGGAGAGACACATCAACGTGCAAGAGACACATCGATTGGTTGCCTCTTGCATGCCCCAAACCGAGGACCTGGCCCATTCAAACCAGCGACCTTTTGGTTCACAGTCTGGCCCTCCACCCACTGAGCCACACCAGCCAGGGCTGATCAGTTGTTTTAAAGTCCCTGCTGATAACACCAGTGTCTGGATCACCTGTAGATCTTGGGGTGGGGGGGTGCCCATTTTTCACTTTCTTTGTTTCTGAGAATACCAAAAAAACCCTGAAAATCACCAAATTTTACTAATTGGGTCGACTTTAAGTCCATGAAGCAAATTCAAGGTTCATTCTAGCTTGGACAACCTTTTAGCCATCTTTTTAAAAAGTCTTCGTGTCTTCATAACTGCTGTTTCCTACACTCTCAGATGTTTGACCCCATTCCTGCCTCCCTCATTGTCGGCGGATGGCCTAGATCTCTGAACTTATTAGGGTTTGAATTTATTGAGGCCTCCACCTCAAGATTTCTCTGTTTTCTTATCTGTCTTCTCTTCCTTTACTCTTGATGTGGAGGAAGACTCAGAAGACACATGGCTCCTCCTTCATCCAAGAATCTCTGACCTTGATCTCATCTGAGTTGACTCCTCCTAAGCCTTGCCCTGCCAATGCTCATTCCTCTCCTCTGGTTCCTTAGTGTTTGTCAATAAACACAATCAAGTCTCCCCATCCCCATATAAACAAACAAACAAACCAACCTCGGTTGGATGCCTTGAACGACTACTACTTCCAAGTGGTCAAGACAGCAAACTTTTCAAAGGAGCAATTCGTATTCACTTTCTTGACTTCCTTGCCAACATTCCTTGACGTTTGGTTTCTAGCCCCACAACGTTACAGAGACTCTGTTCAAGAGCTGCCTTTGACCTGGTCTGAACCCCCGCGGCCTCTTCCAGTGCGCCTCTTCTCTGACCTCTTTGTAACACGGTCAGTTGCTTCTTGACACTTCCTTCCCCTTCGGCTTCTTCAACGTCTTCCTCAGACCTTCTACTTTTCTAACAGGCAATTCCAATGCCCCTCGTGATGTCACATGCCTCCCTCCACTCTCTCAGAGCCGGTAGTTTCCAAATCTCTGCTCTGAGCTGTCTCCTCCTTCCTTCTCTTCCTGCTCTTTCCCCGATTAACTGCCACGTTCACACTCACAACCTCTTTTATTACCGGCCTTCCAAACACTTGTTTCCAGTTCCATTTTCACTCTTGACTCTTCATTCCGGCTACCTACCGGACATCTGTCTCTGGGTGTCCTACTAACCCCTCAAATTCAACATGTCCAAAATAAGACAGTTTCTCCCCAAATAAGCTTCTTTTCCTGACCATCCTTTCTCTGTTCAAGGTACCAAGAAGCTCCCAATAACTCAAGCCTAAAAAATGTGTAGTCCTCACTGACTCCTTTATTTTCTTGTTCCACCCTCCAACAAATCAGACACAATGTTCTGTTAATCTTGTCAACATAAGAAACATTTAAATCTGTAGAGAATTTGTGTGAGTTTATTTGAACCACACTGACAACAATTGCTAGGAAGCGAAACCTCAACGAGTTGAGCTAATGCTCCAGAGAATGGCAGCTCAACCCCTTATCTCATACAACACAATCAGAAGAGGAGGCACGAGGGGGTTCCGTGAATCCATTGGCGACACATCAGGGAGGCGGGAGAAAGCAAAGCAGGGAAGTCTCTGGGATTGGACCAAAGTAAAGTGGAGACACGCGTACTTCTTTGACATTGGTGGGTGCACTGTAGTTGACAATGAGCATTCGCAGCACAGAGATGGTGTGCAGGGGCGGCAAGATCGCAAGGAGGGGCTCCTTTGAGATGGTGCCCTGAGGGGTCTGGAAAAAGGAAATTATCTTGATATTCCAAAGGTATGTTTTTTTAGATGCCCACAGACCACAGACAGGCTCAGTTAAGGGAAAGACTGACCTTTGTTAGGGGAAGATACCGGCCTAGGACAAGACTACCTGCCATGAACAGCTCTTGGCGAAGGAGTTTTCATTTCAGGCCACCCTGTGCGGTTCCCCTGGGTCTCTGAGTTTGCCAGGCTGCTGCGCAGGCCTCTGCCGAGCTTGTCAGGTTCGGTATGTGGCCCCTTTTCTTCTACAACCTCTAAAATATTTTTTACATGCGTCTCTTTCTTTTATCATTACTACTCATTGCTTTTGCAATGTACTTTCATTCCTGTTTCTCTATCTTCCAATCTCTCTGGCTTGCTGCTGCTGGATGAGCATTGCTTAACATGCGTTGAATGAATAACCAAAACACAGTTTGATTAGGTTACCTGCTGGCTACCTCCCTATTGTTGACTAAACGAAATTCGGATTTCTACGTGAAATTTCAACTCAGTAAAACTCAGCCCTCTGAATCTAGTTCCAGTATTTATATTTTTCCAGCTTTGACTCTTCCTTACAGTCTGTGTTTCAGTCCAACACACCATCACGTTCAAGTTGTGCACTGCAATACAATCGTGCCCTTCAGGAGGTTAATACTTGTTCCTCGATTTTTTTTTAAAAAGGGGTTTTGATCATTAAATTTAACCAATGCCAACTAAATTTTCTCCATAATCTTTCAAAGCCTTTCCTATTCTAATGTTCACTGTGAATTTGCAATTGAGGGAGAAAGTATGTGATATTTCCCAATGCTGTGTAACCATGAATCATATTTAAGGGACTATCACTTATCTCACTAGATGTGCATGTTCCCAGGAACACGTTTTGAAATAGGCTAATACAGATGCTTTGTTACTCCCCAAACATACTCCCTGTCCAACATCATTCTCTTAAATTAGAACGGCGGTTCTTTCGAAGGTCGATTTTGCCTCCCAGGGGAAGCTTAGCAATGACTGGAGAGATTTCGGCTGTCGGAGCTGGAAGAGGCATCTGGTGGGTAGAGGCCAGAGGTGCTGCTGAGTGTCCTACAACACCCAGGACAGGCCCCCACCGCAAAGAACTATCCCAGCTTAAAATGTCGATATTGCCAAGGTTGAGAAACCTTGATCCAGATCAGCGATTTTCAAATGAGGAGCAGCAAGAATTTTTAAAACATGCCCGACTATTCAGTAAGGGGCACTGACCTCCTCCCCCTTCGATTATCAAGTGAAAAAAATGACAACAGCCAACACAACAATAGCAGTCTGGTGTGAATGAATCACAATGACACCTATTTTTTTGTTAGATCGGCAAAACCTATATTTTTTGGTGTGCCACAGAATGCTAGTAATTAGTGAATGTGCGCCCTGAGATGACAAAGGTTGAAATCACTGATCTGTGTTATCCTCCCCTCGCTTCCTCCCTCGGCCACTCAACCCTGTCTCCACTACTCAGAGTCCGGGTCCAGTATCTCCTCTTCCTCGGATGCTTAGTTTTATCACTTAGCTCCCACCCCCCTGCTCACTGTCTACAGCACTTGGTCTGTTTCCCCCTTATACTAATTTACACATGTGCATGTACATTTATAACATCATAGGCAGGACTAGACTCTAACGTTTTTACGTGCAGGGGCCATATTTGTAATTCTTTTTTTTCCCTTCTTCAAATGACTAGCAGAGTAGTAGCAGGCAGTAAGTTCTTGCTTGAGGACCAAAATGAGCTTTATTTAACGTCCTTTTCAGTCACCAGCTGGTTGTAATTGTTCACCCAATCCAGTCAGTTTTTCCTTCTCGTTTACCCCACATCTTTGTTTTCCCTTCCACGTTTGTTCTTCCACTGCCCTGGCTCAGGCCCTGCAGCTGCCCCTCCCCATGACTCCCGGTCCCTGCCCGAAGGCTGGACAGGCCTCAATCCGACCCTTGGCTCCGTCCCTGCCTGCCTGCTCCCAGGCAAAGCACTTGCCCTTCCCAGGAACTGTAGTTCCAATGTGGAGGTGAGCTTAGCTGCCTTGCAGGGTTTCTCTGCGGATCAGAGGTGAGTATAGGGAGAGCCTGAATCGCGGCGGGCACAAGTGAATGGGCTGTACTAGTCGGGAGCTTCTGAAGGGTTTCTCCGGCCCCCAGCCCCTGCTCCAAAGACTTTTCGTTTGATTCTCTGCCATCCACAAAGCCTAAGCTTTAATAATCAAAGCTTTGGACCTTCATGACCACTTTACTCAGAGAAACTTATCTCTACTTCTCCTTCCCAAACCCTCAGCTGCTGACAAACTGGTCCATTCGCCGTACTGCAAATAGGCCTGAGCGCTCCCGTCTGCGCGGTCTGGCTCATGGCAACCTCCCCTTTCGGAAACCCCACTTCTGTGCTCAGATCCTATCCATCCTCCCTCTCCATCTGGCCTCCGTTCCACAAAGTTTCCTTCGGCGTCTTCACCTACTGGGGTCCTTTTCTTTTCTGAATATTTGGAGTCTGTATAGTTTTGCACTAATGAGCCCATGACTTTTCATTGCCTGATGATATTTCTCATGTGGGGACCTATTAAAACACCCCTTCTAGGGTGACGTAGCTTTTTTGTGTCTTCTTACTCTCTCATTTAGACTGTAAGCTGCTCGAAGATAAGGCCCGTGTTTTACCGAAGTTTCCTTGCCTGTACTAGAGGCTCCAGAAATATTCAGTCCAAAATGTCTGGACTGAATATTTCTTCTCCTCTCGCTGTGCAGCATGTCTTCACGTGTCTCTCCTCCTTCACCTGGTGCCCGCCTTTCGAGGGCTCCTCGGGCACAGGCCGAAAGGAAGAGGGGCGGCCAGGCCCTGGATGTAACCCGGGTTGAGCGGCGCAGCCGCGGCCGGGAGAGGGCGGCGCCGCATCCCCGGGATCTGAAGGAATTCTCGTAAACAAGAATAAAGGCAATCAGACACTAACGTTTTCGTTAATAATTTTAATGGTTGATCCGAAATAATCCTCTTGATTTGGAAGGATTAAATTCCACTTGACAAAACTACCAATCCACGTGGAAAGCTGCCCCGTGGGCTGCTCCCGTGGGTACGGCAGGGCCCAGTGCGGCAGGAGGGGCCCTCCAGCAAAGTGCCCCCCGCCCCCAGGAGTCCCTGTCCCCGGGCAAGGTGCGGGCATCTTAAAGCCAACAACGCCAATTTGGAAATAATTTCCAATCTACAGAGAAGTTATAAGAATAGGAGTAGGACATAGTACACCCCATACAGACTTTAATCATATTTACCTTTTCTGCCCGTTTTATTATTTGTGCTCGTTTTCATTCTCATTCTCTCTCTCTCGCCCCTCCCCCACCCCATGCTCCTTGGCTTTATTCTGTGTTAGCTTTATCCGTGGTCAGCCTTTTCTCCCAAATTGGCAAAGGTACCCTCTGGCCATGCTAGATTAATCCAACAGGTTTATCAACTCTCAGTGATTGCGACAAAAATCCCAGGAGTGTCCCTAACTGGCTGACAACTGAACCAGTCACTGCCTGGGAGGGGCAGTATTCTCATTGGCCAGTCTGGGGCTACCTGCTGTCCTCCAGGCCAGAAGCCGTGGTGAAGTCTCCCCAGCCGCATGGATTGAGCGTGGAGGGAAGGAAGGTTCCCCAAGAGACCTTGGAGGGACTGTTAGCAAAGGAAGGGAGGGGATGCTGGGAAGGCTGGCGCGAAACTTCACAGGGTGGGACTACAGGGCACTCAGTATCAGAATTTTGACTTTGGGATGCACAAATGACCCCCAGCACTGCCTCACTGCTGTGACAACTTCTCTCACCTTTGCACAAAGCACCTTACAGGACAGAAACCCTCTGTCCTCCTCAAGGGGGGGGCCTCTCTCCCTGTGACCTTGCTTCTGGCCTGGGAAGTACTGTGGGTGCCCCGTGCCCCCCGACAGAGAGGAGAGGAGGGGACCGCCCCAGGAGCACAGGAATGAACAAGCCTCACACACTTTGGGAGGGTGGTGGCTCTCTCCATCTGGCCGGGGCTGTTTCGTCATCTCCCCCACGGCCCCGGCAGGCCCCACAGGGAAGTGTCAGTCACAGCCGTGTGTTACCTCATGTCAGGTGGCAACTGTATGCACTGTGAACATACGCTGACAGGAAAGCTCGAGCAATCTGCTTATCTGGATGCCACCCTTGCTGAGTAAAGGGTCATTATCAGAATTATTCACACAAAATTATAGCAGTTGGAAGTCTGCAGATTATTCATTACATCATCCTTGTTTTAGTCACTCAGCACACACTAAACCTCCCAGGAACCTGCCCTCACCCCTTCCCCCTTCCTCCCATCCCCGCCTTCCCTGGCACCTCAGAGGTTTCCCCCTTCCTCTACCCGATTCTGAAGTGAGAAGTTACGGCAGGTCAGCCGCGGGCATGGTCTTTCCGCTGCCCAGGACCCCTTCTCTGATGTCACCGCTTGGGCCGCGGTGAGTAGAGTTACACGCCAGCAGGCCTCTGGAGCGGGGGCCTGGGATTCGTCCCCATTCCTGCAACGAGCCCACCACTGACGTGGGCATCAAATTGCAAAACAAGCGATTTAATTGAGCTGTTAAATGTCAAGTCTGGTTCCCACATGACTGCCCACTTAATTCACGCCTTGTAAAGGAAGAGATACAAGTGTTCAGAGGAGAAGGCAACTTCAGGAACCTGTAGACCCACCGAAAGGATCCTGGGGTTGCTGGCATATGCCGACCTTGGCCTCCACCTCCGCCACGCCCGCCCCTCCTGCACCTCCTCATCCAACAAGCCTGCACCTGCAATCCAAACACTTGCAGAGCTCACGCAGCACACATGAGTGCCCGTGCAAAACCCAACCAGACCGAGGGTGGAAGCTGTGGGAAAGAGGCAGGAATGGAGAAGGCGGTTAACAAGGTGGGTTCAAAGGCGTGGGCTCCTCATTACCACCCTCCAATAACAACACATGAGAACCGTGCGCCCTGAACGTCAAGGCCAGATCAAGGCTTGTGGGGAAGGCAGAAATACCCTGTAGCTTCTTTGTTGGTTTGTGTTTTGAATGTGTTTCAAATTCCTGACATATATATAGAATTTTAAACAGTGCTTTAGAATCAGGCGACATTTCCCTGCCCTGTTCCCCCACCTCTGGGAGCAGTTTCTAGACACCAATGTCTTTGGAACATGGCGCAAGAAAGCAGGGGCTCCCACCGTTGACTTGTCCAGGCTCTGAGAGGGACAGAGGTTCTCTTTGTGCTTACAGGCCCAGAGGCCAGAGATCAGGGTGTCGGGCTAGGAAGGGTTCCGGGACACGTTGGGCTGCACTTCTAATTACCCAGAGCAATGGAGGGACCCGCCCGGACAGCCGTCTAGAGAATGCCCAAGGCTGCAGGCTGTGTGTTAGTTCCTCAGGACTCTGGTAACGATGTACCGCAGCCTGGGTGGCTTACACAATAGAAATTTGCACTCTCCCAGTCTGCAGGATAGAAGTCAAAATTAGGATGCCAGGGATCACCCCTCCCGGGGTGGAGGTGCAGCCCTGCAGAGAAAGCTGGCCCAGGCTGGGCAGCCCTGGCAGACGCGGGGCCAAGGCAGAGGCGCTGATGTTGCGCAGCACCGTGCGGCTACTGACCCCCTACCTGGGGACCCTGCACTGCCATGTGGTGGCCACATGGTGGCGCTCCGCGCGTGGCTGCCCAGGTTCAGCAGTGTTACCAGCTCTTCTGGTTACCCTACTGCATAGGTCAGTGAAACCACATGGAGCGCGTGGCTCAAAGGGCACAGAAGATAGTCCAAGACCATGGAGTCCCCAGCTGGGGCCTCGAGATGGCGCTCATGACCTTCACGGGGACCCTGGTAGAAAGGCCACACGTGGGGACTAACAGAATAGGAGGCCTACATTGACCTGGACTGCCAGAGCCTGGTGGCCTTGCTGCGTGATTGGCCCACGGGGCAGCCCGCGCCTGGCTGGAGGCGCACGGTGGTGGGGATGGCTTTTGTCACTTCTTCACACCTGCACAGACATCTTGGAGCAGACCACTGGTCCAGGGTCTTCCATTGTGCTTTAGAGCAATGACCTCAACCTATCTGTGGACAAAAATATCGTGGGTTCCAAAATTTCTAACCCATTTCCAACTGCCTGACTGTGACCAGCCGAGGGAATGGGAGAGGTGAAAGAGCACAGAGTGCAGCCCCTCCTGACACAGTTTTGCCGGCTTCCCTCTGAGGAGTCCCGTCGATTCAGCCAGTGTTCTACTTCCTGACAGATCCCCGAAGGTGTTAGGACAAGGCTCTTCTCTGACTGGGGGAAATGGGGACCAAAAGGCTTGTTGCTCCCCCCAAAATGCAAAGGAAACTGCATTTCATGAAATGGGAAACCCGGTGCTATTTGCTACGTTTAGAGAAATGCGAATGTGAGCCTCTCATCCCCCCATGATTGCAGGAGCTGCTGCCGACGAATCCATCAGGGCCATGGGCTGCCGGTGAACGGTGGAGTGGTACCCCAAGGGCTCCAGGTACCAGTCTGACGAAGAGCGTAATATCCACACTTGTGCGAGGAATTCTTTCTGAACCCTTTGCAATGGACTTCCTGGGCCTTCCTGGGTTTCTTCTGGGACTTCTTAGAGTGAAAGTTAAGAATTTACATTTCTGACTTCAATAAATTGTTCAATGTCTTCAAAGTTTTAATAAATGTATGCATCTTTAAAAAAAAGATGCCAGCAGAGTTGGCTCCTTCTGAGGGCTGTGAGGGAGATTTTGTTGCAGACCCTTCTCCTGGGGTCGAGGGTGGTCACTGTCATGTTCGTGCTGCGTTCACCCTGTGGGTGGGTGTCTGTGTTCCAAGTCTCCCTCCTGTGCAAGGATATCAGCCATCCTGAGTCAAGCCCCACCCCATCGCCCTCATCTTAACTGGGTCCCCTCTGTAAAGACCCTCCCTCCCAAGGGGGCTGCATCCCGAGGTCCCGGGACAGGCTGTGCAGAGGGCTAGGAAACCAGCATGTATGAGTTTGAGGACACAGGTCGACCCGTCACAGCCCGTAACCGGTTTTCTTGGCCTCTCGTTCAGTGTGTTGGCACCTGCCCTCCTAAGTTTTTCTGACAAACCTTTTCCGTGGCTGAGTGCTTTTGACAAACCCTTATATCCATGGCTCATGGGGAGGTCTTAAAATCTGAGGTTCCTGAGATCAGAAATGTGGGCCCCCCCCCACCCAAGATCTCAGAGCCATCAGCCCCAGAAGGTTGTCCTGGCCTTCTGCCTTTGCAAATGGGATGCGAGGTCCAGACTTCCGAGTGATAAAAGACAGTTGCCCTCATTTCTGCCGTTTCTAATCTCAGACAAGAAAAAAACAAACCGATTCATGCCCAGGGAAAACATCTACCAGTTCGACTGCAACCCGTTCCTTCCTCCACACCCTGGCCTTCTGCCCCCTCCCCTAACCTGTTACTCCTGATCCTGAGGTGAACAGCCCCTTCTGAGCTGGGTTCCTGTTTCATCTTCTTCCTGTTAATTAACATGAAGTACCCGTTTCTGAGAAAGTGCCCAACTGTTTATTTCAGAACGGGCAAGTCTGAACACAGCTCCTCCAACCACAGTAGGAGGGAGAAGCGGTAAAGGTACTTGGCTCATCCAGATGAGAGCCATGGCTGAGGGGTTCTGGCATCAGTGTGAAGGGCGCCTGTGCCTCAGGACATGAAGTTCAGGGGCTTAGAGACCCTCTCCCAGGGGCCAGCCACATCAGTATGTTAAGCAGGGGCTCACTGAAGATGGAGGGGCTTCAAGCAGGGTTACTACCTATAGTTACCTTCCCCCACTTTAACTACCCCTACCCCTAAATTTCACTATTAGAAATTCTACCCTTTGGCTAACGCGGGTTTTGTGGAGCCCCCTTTTAAAATAAAAATATTGGAGAGTATTTTACTTCAGCAGGTGAGATTCTTCGAAATGGGGACACAAACATCCCACGTTGCTGAGTGTGGGCTGCTGTGGCATTAGAGAGAAGTAGAGGGCAAAGGGTGACCAGCCACAGGTGGGGG
>PVKM010040036.1:0-13578 GCA_004027735.1 Carollia perspicillata | reverse complement strand
TTGGTTTATAGTTTTGTTTTAATTGTGGTACCCTCATCTGGTTTTGGTATCAAGGTAATGCTAGCCATATAGAATGAGTTTGGAAGTATCTCCTCCTTCTTAATGTTTAAGAAGAATTTGATGGGTATGGTGTTATTTCTTTAAATGTTTGGTAGAATACTCTATTGAAGTTGTCGGGTTTTGGAGGTTTTTTCTTTTTTTTAAAAAATACTGATTTAATCTTTTTATCCTTTACTCGTCTATTCTGGCTGTCTATTATTTACTGATTCATTCTTGGTCAGTTGTGTGTTTCTAGAAATATATCCAATTCTTTAGGGTTCTGTAATTTGTTGGCATATAATTTTTAATAGTCTCTCGATTCTATTTATTTCTTCAATATCTGTTATAATGTCTCTATTTCTACTTTTATTTATTTAATATTGCTCTGTTTTAGCCCAGCTAACAGTTTGTCAATTTTTTAAAATCTTTTCAAATAACCATGTCTTGGCTTTGTCATTCTTCTGCAGTATTTTTTCATCTACATTTCATTTATTTATGCTTTAATCTTTATTATTCCATTCTGTTAACTTGGACTTACTTATTCCTTATTTTTTTAGTTCCCAGAACATAAAGTTAGGCTGTTTATTTAAATAATTTTTTAATGTATGCATTTATTGGTATAAACTTTCATAATTGTTTTTGTTGTATCCCACAATATTTAATATGTTATATTTTCATTTTCATTTATTTCAAAGCAATTTTGTACTTCCTTTTTGATTTCCTCTTTGACTCACTGATTGTTTAGAAGTTTGTTGTTTAGTTTTCACATATTTATAGATCTTCTCACCTTCCTCTAGTTGAGTTCTAGTTTCATACCACTGTGGTCAAAAAAGACAGTTGTTCCTATCACTTGATCTTTGCTGAACAATGTTGTGTGTGCTTGAGAAAAATGTTTATTCTGCTGCTATTAGATGGAAGTTCTGTATATTGTGTTAAGTCCACATGGAGAGCGATTCCCATCTTACCTTGGTGATTTTCTGTCTGGACAATTTCTCTTTCCCCTGGTGTGAGAAATTATTTACTTTTTAAAATTAAATATGTTCTCTGCTCTCTTCAGCCTCTCTTCTCATTCTGGCATACATATTAACTTAGTTTGGATCTTCCAATGGACTCTGAAAGTTCTCGTACAATTTCTTCACTTTTAAAAAATAGTCATTTCTCTTGCTCCACATGTTACATGTCTATATTTTTAGCCTCAAACTTATTTATTCTCTCTTCCACCTGATCTTCTCAATTTTGAATGCTTTTTGGTGCATTCTTCATCTCATTTACTGAGTTTTTCAGCTCCGGAATTTGTTTTGTCTTATTTTGTTTTTAAGAATTTTAATCTCTTTGGAAAATACTCCTTATATTCATTAATTTTATTTCTGATATCACTGCATTTCCTTCATGAATTTTTTGTAGCTTACTGAATTTCTTCATAACATATATTTTGAATTCATTGTCAGTTACACTGCAATATCTCATATCTTTGGGTTGGTTTGGTGGAAAATTATCATTTTCTTATCTTTTATTGTCATAATACTGTATTATGATTACTATTCATGGTATTTAATGAAAAGTTTCTCTGCCACTGTAAAAGAATAACATCTTTATTATTTTGGTATGACTTGGTTTACTTTGATTCTAAGAGTTCTTAGGTTGATAATTTGGATCTTTCCTTTTGGTTTGCAGAAGGTGATAATATAGCACACATTTTTTTTTTTTTTTTTTTTTTTGGTTTTCCTTATCAAAGCTGACTGCTCAAGTTGAGAGCCAGATACACATAAAGATAAGTTTGGGGAGAGAAAAATTTTTTAAAAAGGAAAAGATGGTAATTGAGCGGGGGTGGATGTGTGCTTAGTGCTTGGGTCTTTGGGTGTGCCCACGATGCAATGGTGGAGGTCAGGTGGAAGTCTTTGAGTGGAGTACCCCAGAAGTCTAGCCAGTCTACTTGCCAGAATCTGGGGCAAAGAGCAGAAACATGTTCCTTTGGTTCTCTTTGTCTGTCTTCTTCCCTTTTGTTTTCTAGCCTTCCTCATCACCTTTATCTTCCACCTCCTCTGCCAGAAAGATCATGTTGACTGGATCCTGCCTCTGCCACTACTCATCTGGTTCGGCATCCTCCAATGAGGTGAGGCCTAATGTACCCACTTTCAGGTGCACTGATGGATAGTTCTGTTGAATGTCCCAGTGTTATGCACTGTTTTTGGTTATGGATGTACAATTAGTTGTTAATTGAAGGAGAGAGAAAAAATAAAAAAGACATACCTCACTCGGCCATCACTCTCCAAAAAACAATTCCAGTGCCTTGGGAAGCTTTCACCTCTTGGGGAGACAGACATTAAGCAATGTTCGCCCAAAATACATTATTATGAAAAAATACCTAAAACTAAATAAATACATAATATGGGTAGCTCAAGTTTCCTTGTTTGTGTTCAACATTCCTGGATGAGGCTCACTTGGCTAGAAGGCTACTAACTGTGCCATTATCTGTAGTTTTCTTTTTTTTAGATTTCAATGTTCTATTGTTTATGCTCTTACAGTTGTTACAATTCCTCCCCCTTTGCTCCCTTACCACAGAGCCCAACCCCACTTCCATAGTCAGTCTCCACACTGTTGGCCATGTTCACAGGTCCTTTTCATATGTTCTGTGGCTACTCCCTTCATCTTCTTTCAATCTGTCCCCACCTAGCCTCATCCCTCTGACAGCTCTCAGTCTGTTCCATGATTGTATGTCTCTGGTTCTATTTTTCTCATTAGTTTATTTTATTATTAGATTCCTCTTATAAGTGAGATCCTATGATATTTTTCTTTCTCTGACTGGCTTAGTTCACTTAGCATAATAGTCTCAAGTTCTATCTATGCTGTCAGAAAAGCAGGAATTCCTCCTTTTTCTGCTGCATAGTATTCCATTTTGTAAATGTACCATGGTTTTAATTTTGCTTTAATCCACTCATCTACTGATGGGCACTTAGGCTGTTTCCAAATCTTGGCTATGGTAAATAACACCACTGTGAACACTGAGGTTCATAAATTATTTTGAATTGGTGTCTCAGGATTCTTAGGGTACAATCACTGCAGAGGAATCACTGGGTCCAAAGGCAGTTCCATTTTTAATGTTTTGAGGCAACTCCATACTGTTTCCCACAGTGGCCACACCAATCATTATTCCCCCCAACAGTGCGCTGAGACTCCTTCTCTCTGCATCCTCTCCAACGCTTGTTTGTTGATTTATTAATAATGGCTATTTTGGTAAGCATGAGGTAATATCTCATTGTGGTTTTGATTTGCATCTCTCTGATGGGCAGTGATGTTGAGCATTTTTTCATATGCCTGTAGGCCATCCATATGTCCCCTTTAGAGAAGTGTCTATTCAGATACTTGGCCCATTTTTTTAAATGGATTATTTGTCCTCTTGGTGTTGAATCACATGAGTTTTTTATATGTTTTGATATGTTTTTCTTTTTCATTTCCATCACAGTTTCTTTAGCTATGCAGAAGCTTAATGCAGTACCATGTGTTCATTTTTTCTTTTTATCTTACGCTAGGAGGCATATTGAAAAAATATTGCTAAGTAAGATATCTGAAATGTTGCTGACTGTGTTTTCCACCAGGATATTTATGGTATTATAAGTTATACTGAAGTATTTTATCCATTTTGAGTTTTTTCTGGTATATGGAGTAAGTTGGTGGTCTAGTTTCATTTTTTTAATGTACCAGTTCAGTTCTGCTGACACCACTTATTGAAAATACTGTCTCTACTCCACTGCATGTTAATATCAAATATTTGTCAAATATTAATTGACCATAAAGACTTGAGTTTATTTCTGGGCTCTCTAATCCATTCCATTAATCTTTGAGTCTGTTCTTATAACAATACCAGACTGTTTTGATTACAGTGACCTTGTAGTATAGTTTGATATTGGGTATTGTGATTCCTCCATCCTTGTTCTTCTTTCTCCAGAGTACCTACCAATGGTTCTCAGGGTCTTTTTTGGTTCCATTTACATTTTTTTAAGTATTTGTTCAAGATCTGTGAAATTGGCCATTGGTATGTATATAAAAATTGTGTTGAATGTATAGATTGCTTTGGGTAGTATGGACATTACATTGGGTAATACCAACATAATAGGATATTTATGTTAATTCTTCCAATCCATGAACAGGGTATATGATTCCATTTATTTTAGCTTTATTGATTTTTTTCATGGTCAAGAGTTACTCTTATATGTTCCATGGAAACAAATTTTATTAGTTACAACTCATTGATTTGGAAGTGTAAGTAGCTGCAAACATTGAGAACAAAATGATAGTAGTTAAGAAGGGATTTTTTCATGTTGTTTATTAGCTTACAAAGTATGTTAAGATGGAGATTATTAATCAATATCATAAAATTAATTTAAATAACAGTACAAAATGAGATCACAAGCAAAAATCTCTGTCAGAAGAGAAGAAAGAATTCATGGGGCAGAAGAAACTAAGTCAATTTCAAAAAAGAAATAATAAAATTAAAACATAAAAATATTAGATACTAAGCAATAATTTTGGCTCCACATATAAAAAGTAAAACTAACTTGTCTAGTAACAAGAAAGATGCAACACACACCTTTTTCTAGTTTTTCTTAGTAATAACTTGAACATTGACATTGCACACCTTTTTCCATATTATTAAAATTGTAATTCCTTAGTATTTTTACAAAATAAATGAATGGTGATTTTCACAGTGCCTTTGTTTCATATCTACCTAACAGAATATTAGAGTTTAGAAAATTAACAGATTTATTCTTAAAGTAATTACTGAACTTTTAAGAGTCAGAATAAATGACTGCTAGATTTTTTCTCTAAACTATGTTTCTCTTAACACCCTAGTGGATAGTAATGGAAATAGCAGGAAGCCCTGTGCCAGACACAACAGCATTGTATGTTGCAATACAAGATCACACGCTGGTAGTTTTTGTTGTTTTTTTCTACATGTGCAAAACTGAAACATATATTCCTACATACTGCTAAGATACATAGGTAAGGATTTCTAACCTTCTCTAAGATTCCCAATCTTAAAGTGAAGTCATTGAAACTTTGGAGTTCCTTACAGTTCTTATATTTTAATAATACAAAGAAGATATCCTTTTTTCATATGCTTCTATTTATAAACATATACATACATTCTCCAGATGGACATGTAATTCTGTTTAAAAATACCCTCTCTCAAGACAGTTTTTCTATTCCACTCCACTTTAGCCATCTAAATAAGTGGCATGATCTTTAACTGGAGAACTTTGCCTGCAGGTGACATTTGGTGGTATTTTGAGATATTATTGCTTCTCAGATAAGTGACAGGGAAATGTTATTAGCATCTAGTGGGTAGGGGTTGGGAATGCTACTAAGTATTTTACAGTGACCAAAACCACTGAACAAAAAAGATTATCTGCATTGAAGGTTAACAGAAAGAGGGTTGAGAAACCTTGATCTACAACATAGAAAACCTGGCTAGAGTAGAGGCTGAAGCTGGAAAATGGAGTAAGTAAAGATTGTGAAGTGTTTTGTGTGACAGGGCCTGTTTGCCTAATAAACTGGCATTCCATTTTCTTGTGTATTAACTGGACCCGATATTCATGGAATAAGTTACAACTGGAAAAACTTTTCTGACCAAAGATGTCTAATGGAGACTTCGGGGACTGTTGAAATTGTCACTCAGCCGAGGAGAGAAATCTATGACTACAAATGTGTTTTATTCTCTTCTTCTTTTCTGGCCTTGAGATCTGTTATTTGAGGTCATGATACCCAAATCAGCTGATGATGTAACATCAGCTATCTCATAACTATCAGGTAGCAAACCAGTGGCTCAAATCCAACATTCTGAAGATTTTAGAGTGAATAGATCCTGTGTCAGTATTCCATTTAGAGAACACTTATTTATGGAACATGTCTAAATAAAAGCATTTAAGATGGTCATATCCAGCTATAGTTGGATGGTTGATATCAAATAACACTTCAATTGATAATAAAATAAAAACCTGTAAAGGTTACTGAATTGGCTTTTTTAATGTACTAAAGAGGAACCAGGCATCCAGACTTGAGAATCCAAAATCTCTGATACAAAGTAAGTTCAATGATGCGGACCTTCTATTCACTGCTGCTATTTATTCACAGAACATTTACTGATTGTCATTAAAGTACAGGGCTGCAGAATATTTTAGGAGTCAAGGTTCTGCAGAAAAAGAAATTGAAGACAAATGAGTCAAATATTCCACACATGAAAGAGTCTGCAAAGCTGAAAGAAAGTAGGCATTAAGGGGCTAACAAGCAAATTTAGCCATCTGTCATTGTTTAGAAATCAGCAACTGGAGCTAAGGTTCAGCCAAGAAAAAATAAAACTGGTAAGAACTCCTCACTTTTAATGAAGACCACAAAGAGATCAAGTCTTAGGAGGAAAAGCAAAGTGCAGATAGCCTCCACCATCAAAAACAAATCAGAAACAGCCTCAAAATGTTTTAATTTCTTATTGGAACAAGCTAAACTATCACATTTTTGTGAGCCAGAAAAGAAACATTTCTATCTGAAGGAATAGAATGCCACCTAGGGACTCTGTAATTTTTAATGGTAATATTCCACACTTAATACAAAATACCAGATTTGTCACAACAATAAGAAAATGAAGCAAACAAATGAATAAAAAACAAATAATTAAATAAATGCATAGTGATCCAGACAATAACATCAGAGAATGGATTTTAATATAACCATGGCTAATGTGTACATTAGAGAAAAAGATAAAGTGATTTCTTACCTATTTATACTGTAATGTAACAAAGAAGTACTCTTAAAATGAATTCTAGAATTAAAAATTATACGAAAACATCATTGAATAGATAAAGGCAGTTGGACATATCAGGGAAAGGGTTTGGTATTCTGAAAAAAATCATGGTAAAATAATACAAATTGAACTGCATACAAAAAAGATAGTAAATACAAGGAAAAGCATAAAATACCATATAGGTCATGGTAAAAGTAAAAATATACACCAGTTTCTAATATCAGTTTCAAAGTTAAAGAGAATGATGTTGCAGGAGTAATATTTGCAGAGATATTTACTGTCTAATCGATATTTGAAAATATACTTATTTCCTAAATTTCTAATCACAAGTTCAAGAGTTGCTATTAACTTCAAGTCACTAAAACTTCAAGTCACTAAAACTTCAAGTCACAAATTCAAGAGCTGCTATAAGTAAAATCTTTAAAAAGCTCCCTAGTTCAGTCACCAAATATGTGTGTGCATGCTTTAGTTTTATCGCCTAGAGTAAAACAGGAATGCTACTTGTTATGGAATTTTTTGACACTTGATTTATACTTAAATCAATAGGAGTTATAGGGAATGAGGGCCAAATATTTGTTTTCACTAAGTAATTCATTCATTCAACAAATAATTATTAAGCATTTGGCCAGATCCTGATGCAGGCACTCAGGCTACAACAGTGAATAAGGTAGACAGAAATTTTGGAACTGATGGAGCTTATGTATTTTCTCCTATGGAGAGACAGTTAATAACAATAAACATAAAAATAAGTGCTATATTAGAATTAACCAATTTAAATATATTGTTATAAACAGAAAATCACTATAGACAACTGGAGTGATATCAGTGGTATTCCAATTCCTGGTGGGAGAGCATTACAATATAAACGAGTGGTCAAAGCAGATCTTGTTGTAAAGGTGAGATTTGAGCAAAGGTTTAGTGAGGGAGTGAGCCATGCAGATAACAGGGACCAAGGCATTCGAAACAGTATTACACAAAGACTCTTAGATGTCTATACCAAGTTTGAGCAAAAGTAAGAAGGCCAGTGAGGCTATAACAGAATGAGCTGAAAGTAGAGGTACTATCAGAGAAATAATGAAGAACCAAATTGTGTAAGGCCTTGTCAGGTAGCAATAAGCCAATGATACATACACCAACACATGATATAATAATCTTTGAGTAAACTGACTTCTTATAGAATTTGATTAACAGCAAAACTGGATAGAAGGGTATAAAACTGTCCTTTAGAAAAAAGATTTTCAGTAGGGAGACTCTTTTCTCCTCTTTGTCTTTTGAGTGTTAATGACTTAAGGAAAGGGATGGGGTAGTACCCTGGAATCAGGAGAGTACAGGCCATGGCTGCTGCTAAACAGCCCACGTTGCACACCACAGTGTCTCTTAACAATGAATTAGCAGGCCCTGTGTGCAATTGATGCTGAGGTTAAGTATATGATAAGTTTCTGTTTTACAGCCTTGATTGATGTTCCCCCTAAGATAGTAGGTATCCTAAGCATCTTAAAGGATATATACATATATAAATAACCTTGATTTTAAACCTATATATATACATATATGTGTGTGTATACAGTTGTTAAATATGTGATTGGAAGAGCTAGTGCAAACTTAAGAATGTGTTTTAAATTCATAAATAATACTGTGACACTGTGTCATTGTTTGCCTTTTTGAAAAATTTTATCTGTAAACTGCCAGCCCTACATGTAAATCCAATATTTCTGTTCTACCTAAAAATGTTTCATCTGAGGGGAAAAAAACATAGTGTGCTTCATGGAAGACAAATCAAACAAAGAAAATGTCAGGTCTCAGAGCAGTAATTTGGGCTTCCTCTGCTGCTTGGCTGCCACATGACCCAGAGCAGTGCCTGGCTTCCGTGGCCCTTAATGTTTCCGTTTCTAAATGAACATACCTCTCCCAGCTCATAAGATCATTGGGAAGAGACTCTAATAAAAATACACTTTTCAAAAGTGCTGCACAAATGCTAAAATAGGTTTCATATCTATCACATTTATGGGAGCCTTACATGTGTTTCCGCTTTAATGATGAGCACCTCACTGAGCTTCAACATCCTTTTCAAACACCGTAGAGGTGATCCTCTTATTTAGATGAATGGAAAAGATACATAGGCATGTCTATTTTCCACACAAAGAAGCAAATTGATCATGAATTTGCTGTCTGCAGATCATGTTCTGCCATATGCATAAATACGTAAAATCTGTTCATAACTGCTGTTAAAGGTAAAGGACATATATCATTGTGTTTTGCAATAGAGCAAAATATTATATTTCATATTTGGGTGCAAAGGGAAACATGATGGATTAAATATTCATATTTTAATTTTTCAGGCTTTAGGAAGATTTGAGAGCAAATAAAATACTATGATAGCATAATTAAATAGCTCTGTTTTAGTAGAATTGAAGAGACTATGCTCTAGGTTAAATTAATTATGTTTTCTTATTTTAATTAACATATATGTAGTTACAGATAAATTCAGATAAAGGAAATGATCTTCAAATATTGTTGAATTGGCATAATTCACTCTTTCAAACATAAAATAGTTTTAATAAATTATCTAATATTATGTAATTAGATTTAATATTATATTAAGAAGAAAAATTATAAAAGTATCACACATGAAAGTTTCAAAATCCTATTGACTGAAGATAAGTAGGTATTGTACATACACATAGGTCTAAACTGGCTCACCCTATGTATCCATGGAGAAATGTGTCTAAGTCAAGCTGTATACAGAAAACTTCACCTTTATGTCACTATTTTTTCACTTCAAAAGCTAAAAGAAAATATTGTGATCCCAGTGATATCAAGAGTGTGAAGCATGTAATTTAACATTACAGTGATATATATTTTTTCTTGTGTGCAATATACCCATAGCCTCCTAAAATGTTGAAAATAGAATAGATAATAGTAGTAATTTAGTCTGTAGAGTCTCAAAATGGACTGCTCATTTCAGTTGCCTCTGAAATTCAAAATTGTAATAATACAGCTTACTGGATACCACTTAATTCAGTAAATCTGAGTTGGGGCCTCAAAAATCAGCTTGGGTCTTTAAAAATATTAGTTTTTCACTGATTCTGTTTTGCAAACAGGAAGAGAAACTATTAACTCAATTTACTCATTATTTTAAAAAGAAGAAAAGTGAGTCCCAGAAACATTATTATTTAGTAAGAATGTATAGTTAATGGGCAGAGCCAAGCCTAGAAACCTACTATCCAGCCAGACTGTATTATAATTTCTTCCCTTAGAAACAATATTTACATTCTATAAGTGAATTAGCGTTCAGTCTTTTCCAATTCCATATGCATATATATGTAGTGTATATGTTTGTGGTGTGTTTGTGTAGCATTGGATTTTACTTTCTTTCCTGCATCATGTTTCTCTTGCCCTATTTTCTAGGCATGAGGTTGTTCATTTCAATAGATTGCACCTATGTTTAGTCTTAATTTGTACAGAGTTGATATTCTGACAATGCTAATAATTTTGAATGAAGAATAATGTTTCCTCACCATTTTCTAAGATGTCTTACAGGAGCCAAACACCAGAGATACTGCTCAGGAGGCATGGCCCATGCCATGCGCTGTGAGTGAGGTCAGAATGGTGAGATCTGAATGGTACTCAGTCTCCTGAGAGCTACACATCCTATGAAAAAGGGCCCAGAGAGGTATGGTGGTATCATAAATGGCTTAAGGTAGTAACTGAGCTTTGTATTGGAATTCTGTTAATAGCACATCGATCATGTAATTAATGATTCATCATTACATACAGCAGGGGGTGATTTATTAAGTTGGTTGTCATGTTCAACAACTACCATCTAATATACATATATACGTGTATACATATGTGTATATATACACATATATAAATAAAGGTCAGACATTATGTACAATTAAAGGAGTGAACATGAATGCTATCATCACTTTCAAAGAATCTTCTAGAACACTCCAAACATTGACTAGTCTTCTAAGTTAAGATTAGTCTTACTGTTTATGCTATAACACATAATATGTTCCACAATATATCTATTATTTATATCTGTAGTCCACCAACAATATTTAACATCATCAACATCACAAATACCTATATTGAGTCTAACGTTTTTTCCCTCTGTTTGCATTTTCAATTACTTGTTTTACATATTCACTCACATATCTAAAAGGTATTTTAAGCTTTTTAGCACAGAAAGTAGTTCTGATATGTTAGTCTGTTTCTTTTCCCTTTCACAAGGTATTGGCTTACTTTCTTTACCCCTTCTTTTAAGAAAAGGTGCACCCTAAGAATCCTGTAACAGTGATTCGGAAGAACCTATGCACCCCAATGTTCATAGCAGCACAATTTACAACAGCCAAACGTTAGAAACAACCCAAGTGCCCATCACTAAATAAGTGGATCAACAAACTGTGGTACATTTACAGAATGGAACACTACACAGCAGAAAGAAAGAAGGAGCTCCTGCCCTTTGCAACAGGATGGATGGAACAGGAGAGCATTATGCTAAGTGAAGTAAGCCAGTTAGTGAAAGACAAGTAACATATGATGTCACCTATAAATGGAATCTGATCAACAAAAGAAACCAGCGAGCAAAATATAACCAGAGACAGTGAAAGAAAGAACAAACTGACAGTAACCAGAGGGAGGTGGGGGATAATGGGAAAAGGAGAAGGGTCATTAAGGGACGTGCACAAAGGACAAAGCCAAAGGGCCATAAGATCAAGGGTGGGAGGTGGGGATGGGGAATGGTGGTGGGAAAATGAAGACAACTGTACTTAAACAACGATTTAAAAAATAAGAAAAGTGCACGTTGACTAAAGAAAGGAATCAGGAAAGCAGAAAGAGGGAATAATGTTCAATTCTCTTTGGATTTTTTGCTCACATTGCAAAAATTGAAAAATCCAGGTATAAACTTAAAATTTATGTAAAAATGTGTGAAAAAATGGACAATACTTTGGATTTACCCAGGAAATACTATGCCTTCTTAAAAAAAAAAAATTCTCTGGGTGAGGTAAAGTGAACTGAAAGAGAGTTGGAACCTAAACAGATGCACCCAGCATTCTAATTACACAGTAGCCAGATGAGGTAATAAGCCATCAGGCAGGAAATGGAGGCATGCAGAATCAGAGGGTAGAAGCCATTTGAAGTCTGGTAGAAACTCCTGAGATAACTTTAGGTTGCTCTCATCCCTCTCAGTTAACTATTCTTATTCATTTTCTCGACTTAAATACACTATCACTTCTTCATAACTTCCTTGTGTTACACACCCACAAGCACTTTACTCCTTAACACTTACAGCATTCAGAATTGGAAATTTATTTCAATGATTTTATGATAATGTCTATTTTCTCCTGCACCGTGAAAACTCTGGTGTTTATTCAGTGCTGCATGTATGGTAAGTGTTTAGTATATCTGCTCAAAGAACAAATAAGTGAATGAAATCATCACTGTTATCATAACTCACTTGGTATGGTGCTGCACAGTTGTGCTATGGTTGGATGAAAAGATCTTAACAATATACCCATACATCCAGAAACAATATCTTCTTTTTGTGCTCATTAATCTTCAAGGCAACATATTTGCAGCTACTTGAGGATCTTATTCTTGCTTTATTCTGAAATATATTGATTTCACAAAGCCAATTTATTATGTCCGCCTGAGATGAAATAAGGCATCCCTCAAACAAATCATGCGTGAAGTACTAGGTTAGCCCAAGAAGACTGTGTTTTTTTCCATAAAATAAAAGACACATTTTTCATTTTCATCAATAAATTTATTGATTTGGATATTTTGAGTATATTGGCTATGTCCTGCATGGTATAACATTGATTGTTCTCAATTAATGTCTCAATCTGATGCCTATCAATTTCAACTGGTCTGTCTACCCAAACTATGAGCATCATCCAGCAAGAAATCTCCACAAAATTTCGCAAACCACTTCTGATATTTTCAATCAGTTACAGCACTTTCTCCATACACTGCACAAATCTCTTTTTTTTTTTGCACTTTAGCTGCATTTTTACATTTTTTAAAATAATAAAATGTAATATGCCAAAAACATTGCTTATTTTCTTCCAATTTCAGTATTAACATAGCTACACAAAAATTCACCAATTTTGATGTTTATTTTTTAAATGCATGCTGATATGACTGATGACACAATACAATCTAACAAAATTGTTGGGAAAGAAGTTAAAGACAACCAAGCGCTACTAGAGCCGTCTCATGAAAATGATGAATATTAGGGCCATCGTTTGGTGCTGGTGTATACTATGGGTGGGGGGCCAATAGCTTACAAAGTACATAGTTGCCAAATGTTTTCTTCAGCATTTAAACAAAAACTTACTCTATTAACTCAGCTGAATCTCATTTTTTAAAATTTCCTTTATGGACATTATTTGCATTATTCTTCCACTGAGTTGAATATTTGCATGTTTGTGGTGTGTATTTAGTCTTAGCCACTTCTAGGTAAAAGAGAGAACAGCTTACCTTTTTTTTCATGCTGTGCATGTAGGTAATAGGGGAAAATCATGTTCTAAGCATTTATATCAGTGACTGTGTGAGTATACATCTGTGGACCTTCTGAAAATGAAATTAAAATATCTACTTACATTTAAGAAACTTGTCATTTTTGCTTCCTAACATTTTCATATGTATACTGTCATTTATACTTAATTATACATGTATAGATGCAAGCAGAGAATGTCATTTTATTCTGATGCACTTACCCTGTTTCCCATTCT
>PVKM010040035.1:0-13568 GCA_004027735.1 Carollia perspicillata | reverse complement strand
TTCCCAGGGACAAGGTTCTCATTAGCACATACTTTCCTCGCACCTGCGGAGAAGGGCCCATGCCCTCCCCCTGCGCATGGGAACAACCAGATAATTAGCAGTTGGGAGGTAGCCTGGGCCCAGAACGGCCTTGAGGTTAGAAACCAGGTTTCCACACCACTCTCGCGGTGAGAAACCCTCTCCTTAACCCCTTATGGCCACTGGGCCCCTACACCCCTCCCCTCCCCACTTTGTTACAAAGGTATTTAACCACTCACCTGACCCCTCCTCAGCGCCCACAATTTGGAAGCTGTCTCCTCTGGGCCCATACGTATAATAAAGGCGTACTCCGTCACCCCAGATCGTGTAAAAGTTTGTTTTTCCGCAACAGGTGTAAGGGTTCAAGAGGCTATAGGTGAAAGTTATTGAAATAGAGGCAAGTAATTTTAAAGCTAAATTGTTGGATCATCTACACCAGGCATTGTGACAGGGGTCGCATTAAGCAGGAAGAGGCGAGCCAGGTCACTCGTAGGCAGCAGTTCACAGGGTCAGTCGGAGATCTTCTGGAAGAGTGTTGGAGGGTGATGGGAGACTGGCAACTGTCAAAGAACTGGTGAAAGCTTATTTTGAAATTCTTAGACTATAATAGTTTGTTATAAAATCTGAATGTAAAGCAAAGTCCATTAATGTGAGGGGTACCATTAAAAAATCAGAACTGCTTCCAAAGTACTTTAAAATCATTTACATTTTTAATTGTGTCTCTCAGTATAGTACTGTAACACTTTCCATTTTCTTTCACTGCTCTCACTGATCTGCCACTTCTCTGAAAACTCTCCCAGACCAGAGTCCATGCAGCTCTGACCTTTTCTTTCGTTGCTCTTTTATTTTGCCTTCCCCCGCCCCCAGGCTTTTAGTGAGGCAAACTCATCATGATTTCAACAGTCCTAGCTCTCCTATTTCCCAATTTCACGTGGCAAAAAGCCCAGAAACTAAACTTGTTTACTCAGCTTCCAGAGTTGACAGTGGCAAGAGGGCTAGAACTTACGAAGGGAGAATCTTCCTGTAGGGGGTTGGCTGGGGTGGGGGCACAGCGTTATCTTCTGTTTGTTTCCTGACTATTTACAATGGAAGCCGGATGACTACAGGAGCACAAGGGAAAGGTTGGGGGTATAACTTCCTTCATTTATACTTTTACATGCTTTTACATTACACACTTTCATAGCTCAAAACTTTCTGTGAAGAGTGTGTCCTCACGAAGTGGGGCTGTTTGGTTAGCTGCTCCTTTAAGCTACATTTCCTGTGTTCTCGAAACAGTCTCTCCATGTCATCGTTTTAATTCCTCTTGTTCTAGTTTGCTCCTTTGAGTACTACCTTATCTCTCTCGGACTCTATAACTCTTACTTTCTTTTGAGGGCCTTTTCCTGAAGTTTCATATTATGGCTATGTCTACATTCCAAAAGAAAGGAAATATGTACGTCCATTCTGAATCCCAGATGGGAAGTTTAACACGTGTGTTGGCACGTTTAGGATAAAGGTAAAGCTATCCTGGCCAAGAACTGTGAGAGAGACAACATTTTTCACTCCGAGGGACCAAAAGATGGGCAGAAAACTTGGGATAAATGTCAGCAGGATTTGATCCATACGGAAAAACAAAAATATAATTTAGACAGACCTCCCTATTCATCCAGCTGGGAAGCTAAAACTGCGCAACCCCACTCTCAGAAATTCCTCGGACAGTTGGCTCCTCTTCTGAGCGACAGTGCTGCCCCCGTCCCAGCCACGGAGGAAGCCGTGAAAGAGAGGATTCAGGAAGTCAGTGCCAATGAGCAGTCTTGGAAGTCTGTAAGTGTATTAACAGACAAGTTACTCCTTTAAATTTGTTTCTTTTAAGATGTGGACTGTGCTATTAGCCAATTCAGTGAACTCTGTGGCTGTACAGTTTATTGTTGATTGTATTACTACCACAATAAAAGAGAAGAGGGTGTCCATTATTCCGCAGAGCACTGAGCTCCTGTATGAACCCCAGCTCTGCCATTGCCGGCTGTGTGCTACTGGCAGATTACTTACTCACCCACTTTCTGCCTCAGTTTCCTTTGTAAAATTCGGCAGGAGTGGGTGTGGGTAAGAGGGGGTTTGGGGAGCACAGTGCCCATCTCAGAGTGGTTGTAAGAATTAAATGGGTTACTACATGATAAGTGCTTAGCACAGTTACGTGTAAGCTCAATTAATGCTAGCTTAAAAATAGTGGTAGGGTCAAGATAATGTTTCCTTCATGAGCGAACAGTTCAGTCAGTGCAGTAAATAAATTGTCAAACCAGTTATTTATTTGAATTTACTGGTCAAGTCTATCAAAAGATCCAACAAGCAGGTTTCAATGATTATATCTCTCTGTTGCGTTCAGATCACTTTAGTAGAATTTCATGAGTCTTTACCCTACAATTCAAAGGAAGGTAGATACTGCTTAAATTCAGTGTGTTAGTAAAACCCGCTACACGGTGGTCTGTTTATTGTAGAGTTCCAATTTTTTTACACTAGGTTTTCTTAAATTTATTATATGATTTTATTACTCAGTACTAACTAAAATGTCTTGTATTTATATATTAAACCTTTCTATTTTTTGAAACCAGCATCTATTTAGTAATGTAATGTTGCTACAGTATCAATAGAGTAGAACTTACACAGTATCGAGATGAAATAGAAATCATGGACCGTCAGGGAGTTTCATCTCATTTTTCCTTTACAGAGAACCGAAGGCCTTCAGCAGGAAATTCAGATGCTCACCAAGCGGCTGGAGCAGGTGCGTCATCTTCATCGTGAAGAATCGTCCCAAACTGAAGAGAAGTGCGGGGAACAAAAAAGACCCTTGAAACGTCTGGAAGGAAAAATTGCTATTAATGACTTTTTTCAAGAGAAATTAGACTTGGGCAGGAATAAAGTAAGAATTTCGTGAAGTATAAGGCATCTCTTTCACAATGAAAATGATCATATGTTGTTATATTATCTAATGTTTAAAGCTGTAAATGTTTAAAGCTTTTCATATTGGGAAAGAGAGGAAACTTTGCTCAAAACCCTGTGATTTGATCAAAAATCCTATCCTCACTTCGTATCTTCCATTTCTCATTTTATACATGTTTGATAGTTATTGTGAGGGCATTTATTAATGTATTCCTTAATGTACTTTTAAAAGGTGGGTTAGAGGAAAATGAGCTAAAAAGAAAGACTCTCTGAAGGTGGAATTTCAGGCACTGTGTCAGATAAGATGGGTATTAGAAGGAGCCATTGGGGATGTCCTCAGAAATTATGTTATCGGACATTACCTTCTGCTTCTTTAAACCTTAAAGAAGAAATCAATCCTAAAAGTGGCATGAAAATAGGTAGGATGCAATATAATTTATTTGCAGGAGATTTTTATTCTATTTCACTACTTCTCCTCAGAATTGCTCATCATACTCATACCTGTGTTATATTATTTCTATAATTGCTATGGCCCAAAATGTAATCTCACTCATTCACTCACTGCTTACTCATTTAGTGTCTCATTTTATTTGTTCATTTGTTCATTTATTCAGTATGTATTGAATGCTCAGTTTAACAAACTTCCAGCACTTAATGAAGTGCTATCAACAGTGTCCTCCATGGAGTCCAGCCATGAATTCATCTTCTGCTGCTAGTGTCATCCCCATGCCCACGCCAAAGAAAATCAGTCCAATGTATTTAATGTGTATCTTTTTGTTTATAGATGTTCTTTTAAATGTGATTTTTGTGCATATATTTTAATTTCGTGTAAATGGTACTGTGTTAAAAATCTCATTTTCTCAGCATTATGTATATATTAAATATATATTTACATTAAATTTATTGGGTGACATTGGTTAATAACATTATATAATTTTCAGGTGTACAACATTATAATTCAATATCTATATACTTTCGTGACCATTCCATGTGTGCTCATAAAAAATGTGTTCCCTGTTTATTGGGCATAAATTTCCATAGTTAGTTAATGCTCAAGCATGTTATTCATGTCATTTAGATTGTCAGTATCTCTGACTATTTTTGTTTCCTTAATTCTGGAAAAGGTATGCTTAAGTATCCAAGGATAATTTTTGAATCCTCCGTTAGTCCCTACAGTTCTGTCCATTTCTGCTTTATGGCCTCCTGGAGCATATGCACTTATGGGGATCTTTGCTGTCCTGTTTTTTTTATAGCACTATAAAACATTGTTTTCCTTCATAAAATATTGCTTTAAATTCTCCATTTTCTGAAGTTGTGCTTACTAACACAATTTTATTTTGGTTTATGTTTGCCCAAATGTGATATATCTTTTTATCTTTGTATTTTTCTCTCTTTCTCTGTGATAAAACACAGTATATGGTTACATTTTTTAAAAAACCCAGTTGGAGGATATCCAGTTGGTGAATTTAATTCATGTACATTAATTGCAATTACTATTATATTAGGACATATTTTTGTTAACTTACTTAATAATTGCCATATACTTTACTTCCTGCTTTTTGAGGGGCTCTATTTTCCAGGTTTCTTTTATATAGATTAACTTTTTCCTGCTGGTTTTAAAGTTATGTAATCTATTTTTATTCTGATGCTGGTGTTCTTTTTTTTTAGTATGTGTGCTGCCAAAGCAAGCACAGTGGTGCTGGTGTTCTTTAATTAAGAACAATACTCGTATTTATGTAATATTTACGAGAACGCCGTTCCTATTTGGTCTCTGACCTCAGCCCCCAATTATACTGTTATTCTCTAAATTTTTAATTTCTGGGTTGTTCGAATATACCTCTCTGTTTTCTTTTACTTCATTCTAATTATTTTTAGATAAGCACTGAACTTGAACAAGGTGTTTGATCACCCTCAGCTGCATATGTTTTGAAGCATCCTCCTGAACATTTCTCCTTAGTTGAGCATTTCTACAAGAGTTTTTAACAGTTGGGTCTTTGTCAGACGCCATATGTGCCTGATGACATTTTTATTATACCCCCATATTTTAATGGCAGTTTGGCTGGACATAAATAAACTTCTAGGCTCAAAGTTCCTTCAGCGATTTCTTTAAAGCTGTCTCCTGGGATCCTCTGTTGTTGTTGCGATGTCTGAATCAATGTGATTCTTACCCCTTTGTAGATGATCTACTCTTTCGGGAAGCTTTCATGTATGGACGTATGGATGTATGGACGGATGGATGGATTCACGAGATGGTCTTTCAGGAAGCCATTGGAGTTTTCTCATTTGCTTTGATGTTCTTAAATTTTGTTATAATGTGCTTAGGTGTATGGGTTTTTTCTTATCTGTATTGTTTGGCACTTAATGAAGTTTTTAATCTAGGTCTTTTGTCTGTCAATTTCATCAATTATTTCAGTGTTTTTCCCATCCATTTATTTCCTTTTGATTTCTTCCCCCCCCCACTCTTCTTTTCTATTCTTACTCCTATGACTAATATCTGAAGGTTGGATTCTAATTCTATTCTTTATTTTTTTGCGTAACGGTTAATTTCATGTGTCAAGTTGGCTAGGCTTGGTGCCCAGATGCTTGTTCAAACACCAGTCTAGATGTTGCATTTTATTTTATTTTTTTATTTTTTGAGTCAGAAAATTATTTTAATAGTGGGTGGTGTACATGTTCAGAGAAACTTCTCTAGTAACAAACTATAGAAGTGATCCCTGAAAGTATAGTCTTTAGATATTGCATTTTAGATCAGACTAACATTGCCATCAGAGGACTCTAAGTAAAGCATATTACTTTCCATAATGTGGGTGGGCCTCCTCCTATCAGTTGAAGGCTTTAAAAACACCGAGGACCCCCAAGGAAGAGAGAGATTCTACCCACAAACTACCTTTGGGTTTGAGCCACAATATCAACTGTTCCGTGGGCCTGCTCTGCCGATTTTGGACTTGCCAGACCTCATGATTGTCAGCCAGATCTCTCCCTATCATGCACACATGCACACACGTACACACACATGCACACCATCCTGTTGGTACTGTCTGTCAGGAGAACCCACATACACTTTGCTTTAAAAAAAATAGTTTATATATCTTTACCGTTTCCTGCTGCCTTCTCTGAGAGTTTCTTAACTTGATCTCCAACTCAATTTGTTGAGTTTTTATCCATTTTATTTATCTCATCTGTGTTGTTTATTTCAATTATTATCTTTGTTATCCAGTATTTCAACTTAGTTTTCTTTATAATGTCTTAATCTGTTAATGTCATTCCTAATCTCCTGAGTAGCCATAACTCTGAGTAAAAGTAACATTATAATTTTTACATTAAACTAAAAGTAATCAGGAAACACATAGCCTTGCCCTAAATTTGATTTAGTGGCAAACCAAGAACTATTTCCACAGAATACATTTAAAGGAACAACAGAGGTCAAAAATAAAGTTAATGGTTACACTGTATGTGTTGAATTATTCAATGTAAATTTCATACTTACCAAAGTGACAATTTGTAAGTACTGTTTACATTTTACTCGGATTTGTAATGGTGTGATTTTGGACAAATTAAAAATATATTTTTGATTCTCTATTTCAAAGTGCCTGCTTAGATTGAGTTTATTAATATACTTAGATACCACTTTTTCAGATATCTACAATTTAAGTATTTATAATTTTAGTCTGATACTTTTTGATAATTTGGTACATGACCTCTTATTTTATGTCCTCCAACAGGATTTTATATGTTCTTCATATGTGTCCATTAATATGTGTCCTTTAAGTCCCTCATATGTCTTTCTTTTTTTTTTTTTTTTAGGATTACTCTTCTAATTATAAGCAATCTTTACATTTATTTTTTTTATTGTTTTTCAGTACAGTTTTCTGTCTTTTACTCCCATCCCATACCACCCCCCATCTCATATGTCTTTCTTGAAAAGTTTGCTCCTAGTTCTCTTATAGATTTTCTGCTCATTGTGAAGACCATATTTTCCCATTTCTATTGAAAATAGTTTTTACTAACATAGATGAAAGCCTTTGATACGCTTGTATTTTTATAACTTATTTACTATCTTACTGAATTCACTTAATTCCAGTAGTTTTCTTTACTGGAGTTCTTCGGTTTTCTGGACATGATTGTTATTATGTTGTTTCTTAAGACAAATGTATTTCTTTTAGATTCTCAATTTATTGTCACTGGGTTAAAAATATTCTTTTAGAATTTTTAATGTATTTTGTATATCCATGCATTCTGTATGTTTTTTTCTTCCTATTATCATGTTTTTCTTTCTTTCCTCTTTAATGAGGCTTTCCTGGAGCATCTATTTTATCTTTCTGTGAAAACAATGTTTTTTAAAAATACACATTTTACTAGTTTTTTTATATATAATGAAAATATGTGGTATCTTTTTAAAATCCATACCCCTTCTTTTTCTATTTTTTTCTGGTAGTGACTTTATAAATTACAGAAGGGTAGAAAGAATATAATTTAAATTACCAGTAATTCTACCACTTTGAGATAACTAATGTTAACATATAGGTATATTTCCTTCTGATTATTTTCTATGCATATTTTAATATAATTCTTATAGACACAATTTTTTTCATCTTCTTCCATTCACTATATCATTAATATTTTCTCTTAGTAGAAATTTTTGAAAACTTGATCTCTAGGGAATCTATAAGAAATTATGTCATTTATTTACTTATTCTTTTTCAATGTTTGCATTATTTTTTTCATGTTATGAATAATGTAAACACCTCAATGCATGGATCTTTATCTAAATATTGGGTTATTTCTTTATAATTTATTCCTAAAAAAGTTAGTCCATGCTACCACCTGGTGTTAATTATATTATCTACTTAACTGTACCCCTGTTAGCACTGAGCCCTCACTTTTATCATCATATTTTATTTTCCAGATAATTTTAATGCTGCATATTTATGTTGAAAATATATTTTACCTACGAAAGCATTGTTAAGTCTGCAATTTATCAGATGAGGGTAGATTTGGTATGTTAATGTAGAACATCATCATAAAACACAACTTCTTTATTTCAATACTGTTGATTTCTCCAAAGGAAAACTCCAGGCCTATGAATTCTATAATAGATGGGAACAGCAAGATGTTTAAACAGCTAGAGAAAGACAACAAGCAACGAACATTATTGAATATTAAGCAGAATTTGCAGATTGCAACCACTCAAAGATTAGAGGGAGAAATTCAGGAACTTCAGAAACAGCTCAGTGATTTGAAATTGTCAAATAAAAATATGAAAACACAGCTAACAAGAGTAAATATCCTTAAAGTAAGTAAAGGAAGTTAGGCTTTCAAAAATTTGTTTAAGCTTTGGTTTATATATAATAATAAAATTTGATGCCTGCAAATGTACCATTAATCTTAAAAAAGAGACTGCTATCAATCCCATAGATGCCCTCCTGTATTCCCCTTGCCACTCCTCAAAGGTAACTACTAGATCCTTTGCTTTTTGTTTTAGTCTTGTTTTTGTTTTTCTTTTTTTTTAAGATTTTATTTATTTATCTTTAAAGGGGAAGGGAAGGAGAAAGGGAGAGAAATATCAATATATGGTTGCCTCTTGTGTGTCCCCTGCTGGGACCTGGCCTGCAATCCAGGCATGTGTCCTGACTGGGCATTGAACCGCAATCCTTTGGTTCACAGGCCCATGTTCAATCCACTGAGCTACACAAGCCAGGGCTGTTTTTCTTATTGGGGTAAGAGTTAAATGTTTTCGTCATTTTGCCAGGCTCCTCTTTGACCTTCGCTGTTTCAAGCTTCAGTTGTAGTAATTCAGACATACTTTTTTTTTGTCTTAAACCACAAGTACACTAAATACTTATCGATCAATTTTTTTATCAGCCATATTTCTCTTACTGAAGAGCCACTTATTTGTTTCTGAATTTAATTAGCACAGATTGTAAGCCTTTTGAGGGCACGGACACTTGTTAAACCTCTGTAAACCCCAAGTGCCTAGTTTATAAAAGTGTCTGATGACTGTTGGTTATCGATGAGTATGGTGGTGGAGAAATGACCTCTTAATTCATAAACTGGTATTTTCTTTCTTTTCCATGTATCTACTCTTTAAAAAAAATAGAAGCATGAGTTATCATTCATCATGCCTGTCTGTTATTAAGAGATCTAATCAGTCATCTTTCTCCCAACCTTAACCTTTTACCTTCACAGGACAAAACAATTCAGAAGCTCAGGCAATCTTTAATAAAAGTTGAAGCAATGAGAGAGAAGGCAGTTGTGAAAACGGGTAACTTGAAAATTCCACTGGACTCAGCCAAGCAAGAGGCAAGCTGGGACAAAGATAGGGCCCATCAGATGGTAGATGCTGTGACTCCTGGGCTCTGCACAGCAAAGAGCACACTTGAAGACGTATCAGGGCGACCACAAGAGGTTTTTAAACATTTATTATTATTATCATTACCATTACTATATTGAGATCCTTTAAGTTGAAGTGATAAACACTGCAACTTAGGCAAAAGGAAGTCTATTGGCTTATGGAGTCAAAGGGAGTTAAACAACCGGAGCTGTGGGTGGGTAAGGATGCACCTGAGCCCTAGGTCAAGCACATGGGAACTCGTAAGGCCTTTCTCACCATCTCTTCTTGGCACCTCTCTGCGTGACAGCTTCTCTCTCTGACTGAAAACCACAGTGTTTTACAGTTACTGCTTCTGTGACGAGAGAGAGAATCCTAAGAAAGGGTCTGTATGAGCTCAGCTTAGATCAAATGCCTATCCTTGGTTCACAGCAATGAGGGACAGGATGTGTGGTTATTTAGCACAGGTTTGTGTACACATGCTCTGATTACCTTAGCTTGGGTTTATGTACATCCTCTGACTAACCAAAGACAGGGAAGGCAGGGATTTGAGAGAATGGAAGTTCAGGGGAAACTGGGGGAGGGGGGGTGCTGGGTCACTTTCTGTGGGTTAATGCTTCTAAACTTGCTTAGATTTTTCACTATATTCATAAAGCAGGTATTTTAAGAGAATTCTTAAAGGCCTGATCATTTGTGGCTATTGTGGGATTGTACATCATACTCTATATATTAGTTGCTTAAGAAATATGTATCATTTTAAAAAAGATTTTATTTATTTATTTTTAGAGGGAGGGGAAGGGAGAAAGAGAGAGATATCAATGTGTGGTTGGTTGCCTCTCACACACCCACTGCTGGGGACCTGGCCTGAAACCCAGGCATGTGCCCTGACTGGGATGGAACCAGCAACCCTTTGGTGTGCAGGCCGGCACTCAATCCACTGAGCCACACCAGAGAGGGAGAAATGTGTAACTTTAACTAATTATCTTGAGTCTTAACAAATCAAGTCATGATACCACTTTTTCTCTTTTTTAACTGCTGCATATTCACATTCCTGATTGTTTTTATTCTCGGCGCCCCTTATGTTTTTAGCTAGATCTCTTCTCCTTTGGGCAGTTTGTGGTTTACTCTTCATTTCTGAGATTTTGTCTTATTCTTTCCTGAGTTGAATAATCACATCTTCCTTATCCATGAGGCATCTTAGACATCTTTTTTTTCTCTGTTTCTATTTTGAAATACTACATTTAGAAAGGTGTTTTTTTTATTCCATGTCTGCAAATCCTTGTCCAATTGATATTAAATTCACATCAGGAGTTGTGTCAAACATGTTTCCCCTGCTGCATGGCTGTGTTTTGGGGAGTGTATTTTCATCACTGGAACACTTGGGGTGATACTGCATTTCTGTTTTCTTCTATGACCCTTTCTTTTCCTTCCCCATTTGCCAGTGTTCTCATCCACGAGGTCTCAGGCTTGTTCTTAGCACTGTATCTCCCGCTTTATCCATTGTCCCATTTCTGGGCCACCAGGGGAAACCAGCTGCATCCTCCAGCATGCGCTCTGGGGCGACCTCTGCTGGCTTAGGGTATTTATTTCTCCACTTACGTGCATACCGAAGTCTGGTATTTTCTAGTTATGTTTGAGGCATGATTTATGGATGTTTTGATCTGCTTTTCTTGCTGATCACTATGGTTCTAGAAGGATGGGTGGAGAGATATGTATTTAGGAGACTACTATTATCACATAGCAAATCAGAAGTTTCACCAAGAAATTACCTTATAGATGAAAAAAAGCAGCAGTAAAATTAGGTTTAGTTTATAAAGTGTGAAAATAAAAAAATCTTAAAAGAAAAATGTAAATGAAGACTTCTTGTAATAGAAGAGACCATTTTTCTAGCTTAAAATATTTAAATACAGAATGCTACATTTCACAAATAAATGTTTAATAAGACTAAATTTCTCATCCCACTTTCATTATACACAATAAGTAGGTGACCAAAACTAATGACATGTCTTGTTTTTTATGGTGGCCCTTTGTAGCGTGTTGACTTTCAAGAAACTATAATGAAGATGTTGGGATTTAACGTGAAAACAGCTGACAAAAAAATAATCACTCACCTAAGGCTTATTATCCAAGCTTATGAAGCATCTGACAAATCGAAGCTTGCTTCCGATTGTGAGACTGGACAGAATAATGCATAACAAAGTTCTGCCTCCTCATTGCTGCCAACAAGAACTTGGCAGAGATGGACGTTTCCTCTAGCATCCTGAGTGTGACTGCATGGTGAATAAAATGCTTTGGAAAACTTTGACTGACTCTGTTCTCTCCTTTGATTTTGGCATTGAACTTTTCTTTGTCATAATCATAAACATTCTATATATTTATTGATGGTCTAGATTGTTACTTGTGATATATAATATCCAGTTATACTTATTATTAACTGCATTTTAAGCAGGATATTAATCAGAACTTGTGTTCTTAGTTGGAATATTTAAATCTATAGTTAACAGCCTATTTCTACAATAAACAATATATGAGTATACCCACTTACAAATCCAGGTAAAGTTGTGTTGTATAATTTCAATCTATCGTATCTCTTTGACAACTGAGTGTGAAAATCAGGTATGAAATACAGAGGGATAGGAAAGTCATTAAGAATTCTTATAAATGCCTGGCTGGTGTAGCTCAGTGGATTGAGCACAGGCCTGCGAACCAAACAGTCGCAGTTTGATTCCCAGTCAGGGCACATGCCTGGGTTGCAGGCCAGTTTGCAGCAGGGGACTCATGAGAGGCAACCATACATTGATATTTCTCTTCTCTCCTTCCCTTCCCCTCTAAATATAAATAAATAAAATATTTTTTAAAAAGAATTCTTATAAATGTGCAATAGATTGTATTGTGGTTTTTATTAGTATTTAATAGTGTCTACTGGTGTTTGCCTAATAAGAGGCCAATTTCTAAGTTAATGGGGTACTTTTTAAATAGTATAATTTCTAATTTATTTCATTTGAAATAGTCAACTCCTCTTCTTCCAAGGGAGTTTTAGATTTACCCCAGATGTCCTCTGTAGGAATAGGTCAGAATCTGGACAGGCCTGTGGAGACTCAATTCAGTTCTGTGGTCATTTAAAAGAATCTCCTGTGGGGCTTAATTTTAGGGGGATCCTCAGGGTGGTAGGAGTCAGGTTACATTGGACCCTACAGTAGTAGCACTTTGGAAGAAATTATCTTGAGTACTCATTCAAGGAAAAAATGAGAATCACTCACTTTTAAATCATTACAGCCATGATTTTTTTAAATCTTCATCTGAAAATGCGTTTGTTGATTTTAGAAAAAAAGGGAGGGAGAGAGAGAGAAACATTGATTTTGTTGTTCCACTTATTTATGCATTTGTTGGTTGCTCCTTGGTTGTGCCTTGACTAGGGATGGAACCTGCAACCTTGCATATCAGGATGATGCTCTAACCAACCGAGCTACTTGGGCAGCACAGTTCTCAAACTGAGTGCCAAGGTACTCTGGTGTACGGTAGGGATCCCAGCATGCCATGCAGTATTTCAAATTTTAAAGTCAAACAGCAATACTTGACATTTGTTTGCAAAATACTTCCACTATTAGCTCCAAGTAGATTATAGTTTCAACATTGGGTCTCTCTTCATTCATTTTAATGACATTTTTGGACCAAAACTGCCCAGGGCTTCTCAGGACTTGTAGATTTGTTGCCAAATGGAGGTCCAGCAGTTGGCAGTGTCACTACAGAGTAATCCCAGGATCTCTGGCTGCAATGAAAGGTCACTTACTGCTCCTTTCAAGAATATCCTTGGACTGGCAAAAGTGGAGACCCTGCCCAGAGCCTCTACCTGGAGCCTAGCCTGCTCAACCACCTTGTCAGGATTCTCCAGGGGCAGCTGCCAGCTGCAGCCTCAGCACGAGGAGCTGCAAGGGCCGCACTATCCCATGAGCCAGACGGGCTGTTCCCCCACCCCGCCTTTTCCAGAGCTCCTCTTCTCTGAGGAACTGCAAGAACAACTAGCTCCTATACGCAAGCTCTCCATGAAGGTCAAGGTGCCAGGTGTGGCAGTTTCTGAAAGAGCACTTTATTAGCACATTAAAGGAAAATATTCTGTAAGCACAAAGAGGCTTAGTCTTAATGCTCCTTCATGAACTGTGTTAGTAGGAACTGATTGTTCAACCACGGAACAGAATAAAAGGTAAGTTATGTTAACTGAGCAGGGACGAGAAAGGCACCCTTCCAACATCTGGAACAATCTTTACTAGAACTGCTTCCAGTCCTGTGATCAAATCACTGCCACACC